>CM068306.1:73535126-73732318 GCA_034768735.1 Schistosoma mekongi | reverse complement strand
ACTCGAATCAATAAACAATGGCTTATTAGGGTACTAAAACTGCTAACACTAAAATCGTGTACGTTGTAGTAAATAAAAAAAAAAACATAAAAACGGAAGAAGACTCTAGTTTGAAACTGATTATTTTGATACCACTAATCAAATTTATTTATTTCTTTCTATCGCAAAATCTATGTCTCCGTCTTCCCGAGTCTATGGTCTGAACTGGCAAAGAACTGATCTCCTTTAAGCACCTTACTCCAAACGCTGGCCTGGAACGCAATCAATGCACCAACAACTCACCGCTCAAGACTAGTCCACACAAACTGTCTGCCTTATCCAAACTTTAAAATACCAGCCTTATCCTGTCTCTGGATAGTCTCCATGGTTCGTCCTGCTCTCTCGCAGCTATTCCCTGAGATTAGAGCACCAGGGACAAAAAGCGCGCGGCTGTTTACTGGAAGTGTTCTGTAATACAAAATATACCTCTGATACTACAGCATTATAAACTGTGAAGCTAGCTACCGTTGGCTTCCTAATTAATTAATACCTTTGTATATCGTCAACTCCATAACAATAACTCTACTAAAACTCTGTTACGATTATACAATATCATTCTGATCATGCCTGTAAACTGGTATGCTCTCATGTACAAATTGCTACTTGAGAATAAATTATTATTATTATTATTATTATTATAACTTTGAAACTGATATCCAACATTTTTACTGAAATATGTATACACAGAGTTGTAAGCTTACGAATAGACACCTGATGATTAAAACAATAAAATGTATCTACTTCTACGATTAATTATCCTTGTGCTAAATGTGACCAACATACAATTCATACCAATTCAATTTTGAAAAAATTAAAAACTCATAAATTAATGATCACAGCTAATCACCACTTTAATAAATGAGTACTACTCAGTCTGATTCAATGTCTTGTGTAGTTAATCAATGATGTCATAATATGAAAAATGAATTAAGGATAAATGGACTGATTTACTGAGAGGTTAATAATATGTCAAGAGTTCAAGGAAATTTGATTAATCGATTGCATTACATTCCATGAATAAATTTGAAAATATAGACTTTAGTATTTGAATTGAATAGATTTAATTTGGATTATTTAACTAAAAAATCAAAATGAGTGGAGGGGGGTTGGTGATATAACTTGGTTTCTCAAGTTAAAGTAGAAAGAATGGGGTTTGAACATGTGACATAGTAGATGTGAAAGTTGAATACCCACCACATATTATTAGATACATCTGTTTATTCAATTAATATTCACTATGCTTGAATTTATTCCATATTAATACAAACATAGATTCATTGTTGAGTGATGATTTCTCAATGTGTATCAATCATGCTGGATTAATTTTACTGCGAGTAAAATACACAAAATAGTTTTAGAAAGAATTGGTTTTGAACCATACAAATTTATAGGCAATAATGTAGGCAATAAAGTAGACGACACCGGGTATGAAAACATCACGGGACAACATGGACTGGGATAAAGGAATGATAACAGTGGGGGGTTTGTAGAATTATGTGCCTTCAACAAAATGATTATAGGTGGCACCATATTCTTCCACAAACGTATTCAAAAAACTACATAGGTTTCACTGGAGCACATTACGAAGAACAAAATCGACCACATCTGCATCAATAAGAAGTTGAGAAGGACCATGGAAGATGTAAGAGCAAGGAGAGAAGCTGACATAGCTTTAGATCATCATTTGGTGGTGGCTAAAATGGAACCGAAGCTGAGGAAGCACTGGACAACTGGAGCAGCAGTATTGCAAAGGTTTAACACAGCCCTTCTCCGGGATACTAACAAACGCAACGAATTCAAAATAACTCTCATCAACAAGTTCCAGGCATTTTACGATCTACTGGAAAATGGTGGAACTAATATTTATTATTATTTTTTTATTACAGAAATCACGCCAGTTTACAGGCATGGTCATTATGATACAGAAAGTTTAACTCTTTTACAATAGAACACAAAGTTTTTGCGAAATGAATGCTTGACTAATAATACCATTTACAAGACAAGCTGGAAGATACATTTCATTCTTGAGTTTTCAGGAATGTATTAGTAGAGAACACTTATTAATATATGTAATCAATTCAAAAAAGTAGTGTCAAAGACGCGACACAAGGAAGATTTAGATACCACACAGTTGTTTGAAATAGTCTATTGTGGCGTCAAGTACGAACATGTCCTTGTGTGGGACGGCACCTTGTAGGTGGACGATGGAGATTGGAGGTAACACATTAAAGCATCATGAGCAGATCACTAAGATGCAATTTCCTTTTTAGCGTGGACTTTGGGTTATATTTTCAGCGTGCCACGATAGTTGGGAACTGAAAAGATAAAGAAAAGGAACAAGCGAAAACGCGAGAGGGCACAGAATCAGTTAAGTACATCTGATTATAGTGAGACCTAAAGTGTACATATTGGATTAACTAAATCTCATTTGTTACTCGAATTTTTATTCTGGGAAACGTCAACTGATACTAGAGATAACTATGGTAAATTTCAGATCTACTTTATCCTATAAGATAAAGTATGGGGGAATAAAGACATACTACATCACCTCTAAGAAGTGCATAGACATTACGAGTTTCCTAAGCACTCTCTTCTAGGTAGAAAAACGTTCTATTGCCTGTAGGTGAATAATTAAAAAGTTTTTAAAGTCTACAAGTGCTTTTTATTGTTTAGTCGAGTTATAAGTAGAATTAAATGCCAGGAGGTCCGTTGATAAATGTACCATAGTCTATATAAGTTGTGTTAAGTAAGTTACAGATGCCGGCATTGTCCAAGTGTAGGTTTATTGCCAATCTAAACTGTGACAATGAGTTAGATTGTCGTATGCTTTCTGGTAACCGGTTCCAAAGGTTAGCATAACGTGCAACAAAGAAGGAGGATTTTAGCTTACTAGTGGCTCTCTGCACTGTTACCAGAGAGTTTTGGTTCCGCAAGTCATACTTATGTTTTCCAGCAAATGTCAAGGCAGTACAATCTGTTATAATATATTTATGAAGAATTTTATAGAGTATAGTAAGATTAAGTTTAATCCTTCTGACCCATAAAGGGTCTAACTTCCAAGCACAGCATCTAGCATCATAGGGTCGGCCAGGGGTTAATAGTCTAGTAAGATGCCGTTGAACTTTCTCTATTTTTTGCCGATCTAGTGAACGCATGCAACTATATATAATTGGGCAGTACTCAAGTAGAGGTCTAACACAAGTTTTATAAAGAATAACTTTAGATTCGCTAAGACGATAGTTACGATGAATAAAACCAATAAGTCTACGAGCTTTAGAGACCTGTGATGAAGCATGCTCGGTAAAGGATAGACTTTTTGAGTATCTTACTCCTAAATCACGGACGTCATTTAGATGACGAAATTCATGTTCGTTAAGGTGTAGGTTAATCTCGGGGTTAGATTCTCCGAAACATAGGTACCCTGACTTTTGTGTGTTAACGGGAAGAAACCATTTATCACACCATTTGCTTAGTTTATTGAGATCTCTCTGTATTATGTCGTTAATATTTCGACCTTCATCTGGGTTGAATGTATAGACAACTTTGAGGTCGTCCGCAAACATAAAGGTCTTACCCTCTTGAAAACAGTGGCATATGTCATTAACATACATAATAAATAACAATGGTCCAATGACTGAACCCTGGAAGACACCACTGGTGATATTTTGAGGACGTGAGAGATATCGTCCTAGTTTCACTAATTGAATGCGATCTTTCAAAAACGAAGCTAACCAATCATGCAATTTGCCCGTTATCCCGAAAGCTTGTAATTTATATAAGAGAGATGAGTGATGTACTTTGTCAAACGCTTTAGTGAAGTCAAAGTATAGGGTAACAATTAATTTTCCATCATTTCTATTGTTTATTATATAGTCGAAGTATTCTAGGTGGCAAGTTATGCAGGATTTCTTAGACACGAAGCCGTGCTGGGAAGATTTAATTAGCTTGTGCTTAACGATGTGAGTGTAAATCTCCTCTTTTATAACTTTCTCCATGACTCTAGGTAAAACGGAAGAGTGATTAATTGGACGGTAATTTTCAATGCTAAGTCTGGTGCCTTTTTTGAAGTGAGGGATTATATACGTGGTTTTCCAGGAACTAGGAAAAATTCCATCTTCCAAGGAGAGATTAAATATTTTTGTGAGCAGTATTGGGAAGGCTGAGCTACCATATTTAACCAAATTAACCGGTATTCCATCCTCCCCGCTATTAAATGAAGGTTTTAGTGATCTTATAGCATTTCTATGGAAGACAACTGGAAAGAGATTAAAGAAAAAATAACTTCAACATGTCGGAAGGTTTTAGGTCGCAAGGAACAACACCAAAAAGAATGGATTTCTATTGGTACTCTGGACAAGATCCAAGAAAGGAGGAACCAAAAGATAGCGATTAATAATAGCCTGACAAGAACTGAGGAAGCTAAGGCACAGGCCGTATACACCGAAGTCAACAAGCAAGTGAAGAGAAGTATCAGGTCGGATAAACGAAAATATGTTGAGGACCAAGCAACGACAGCAGAAAATGCTACAAGAGAAAGAAAACATGAGGTACCTATACGATACAACGAAGAAGCTAGATGGAAAATCCAATAAGCTAGAACGGCCAATTAAGAACAAGGATGTTGAACCAATCACTGAAGTCGATGAACAACAAAACAGGTGGGTAGAACACTTTCAAGAACTCTTGAATAAACCAGCCCCACTGAACCCACCAGTCATCGAAGCAGCAGCCACGGATCCCCCTATAAACACCGACTCACTAACGGTCAAAGAAATCAAAATGGCCATCAGACAAATGAAGAGTGGTAAGTCAGCAGGGTCAGACAACATACAAGCGGGGGGGAGAAGAAGACAGATATAGAAGCAACTTCAAAGATACTCCACATTCTCTTCAGGAAGATCTGGAAAGAGGAACAAGTGTCAGCAGGCTGGTAAGAAGGTTACCTCATCAAAATACCAAAGAAAGGTGGTCTTAGCAATTGCGAGAACTACGGGGTCATCACTCTTCTTTCAGCACCGAGAAAAGTCTTCACCAGAATGTTATTGAACAAAATAAAGGACCCAGTCGACGCCCAACCTCGAGATCAACAGACCGAGATCTGTAAGGATCGACCGTGTTCCGACCAGATCGCTACTCTGCGGTTCATCGTTAAACAATCAATCGAATGGAATTCACCACTTTACACCAACTTCCTCGACCACGGAAAAGCATTCGACAGTGTGAATAGGTGAATATTATGAAGCCTTCTACGATATTATGGCGTACCGGAAACGATAGTCAACAACATACAGAATTCTTACGATGGACTACATTGTGAAATCGTGCATGGAGGTCAGCTCACAGATTCATTCGAAGTGAAGTCCAGTGTTATACAAGGCTGCTTACTCTCGCTCTTCCTCTTTTTGGTGGTGATTGACTGGATCATGGAAACTGCAACACCTCAAGACATTCTCGGACTACAGTGGATGGCATGGATGCAACTAGATAACTTGGACTTTGCAGATGACTTAGCACTTCTATCCCACACAGAGCAGCAAGTGCAGATGAAGACGGACAGTGTAGTGCCAGCCTGGGCAGCCGTAGGCCTCGAAATACACAAAAGGAAAAGCAAAATCCTTTGATACAAAACAACAAACACTAACCCAATTACACTTGACGGGGAAATTCTGGAAGACGTTGAGACCTTTACATATTTGGGCAGCATAATCGACAAACCAGTAGGGTCTGATTCGAATGTGAAGGCAGATTGGAATGGCAAGAGTAGCATTTCTACAAGTGAAAAACATCTGGAACTCAAACCAACTGTCACTCAATATAAAAGTCGAAATTTTCAATGCAAATGTGAAAACAGTTCTGTTGTATGGAGCTGGAACTTGGAGAACTGCGAACAGCATCCTTCCAAAGATATAAGTATTTATAAACAACTGTCTGCGTAAGATACTTCGGATCCATTGGCCAGATTCTATCAACATCAGCTTGTGGCAGAGAACAAATTAGCCTCCAGTTGAGAAAGAAATTAGGGAAAGAAGCTGGAGGTGGATAGGACAGATATTGAGGAAATCATTAATTTGTATCACTAGACAAGCATTAACTTGGAATCCTCAAGGTTAGAGGAGGGGTGGAAAACCCAAGAACACAATGCGTCGGGAAGTGGAGACAGATATGAAGAGAATGAAGAGCACTTGGGAAGGGCTGGAAAGGAAAGCTCAGGACAAAGTTGGTTGGAGAATGCCGGTGGGCGGCGTATACTCCACTTGGAGTGACAGGCATTGATGATGAGGTCTGACAGACCTTAATCATGTCGGGTAGCAGGCACGTAGTCGAACCACAAATCGGCTGACTAAGTGAGTAGGGTTGCTTATAATAATAATAGTTTATTCTCATGTAACAATTTGTACATGAGAGCATACCAGTTTACAGGCATGATCAGAATGATATGTCATAATTGTAACAGAGTTTTAGTAGAGTTATTGTTATGGAATTGACGATATACGAAGATATTAATTAATTAGGAAGCCAACCGTAGTTAGCTTCACAGTTGCTTATGAAGTACCAGGATCCTAACAAACAGTACATGCATAGTGTATTAAAATAAGGATGGCTGTCAACACATCTTGGTGTGTGTAGTGCCACAGTAACCACCATTTAATGGTTATCAATACCCAAACGTTCCACATACAGTTTCACCTCGTCTGCTGGCTGTAAATTACCGAATCAAGAAAAATTTGGCAAAGTTCTCCGAACATAGTGCAACAACGAGAACGGCCCAGATATCCATATACTGTTAAAGCAGACCCATATTTCTGCGTCAGCTCAAAGCAACAAAAACAACTCCCACTACACTGTCAATAACTCTTAAGAGACAAATTTCAAACTCTACTCCAAATGAATATTTCTTACTTATCTCACAAAGTAAGTGTAGCCCCTAGCTACCAAGTGGGGAGTGGGCTGAAAATGCGTCGTCTTGGAAGGTTAGACCTCTTTAACCTTTGCTGCAGAAGAACGAGATCTTATAAGTAGCTACAAAATACTATAAGATCTAGAGCACCTCAACAGGGAGATCCTCTTTTGAAGAAACTACAATAAACCACGGGGTAATCCTTGAAAAAACTGCAATTTTTCAATTGTTATTGCATTTTCATACAATAGGAGTGCTTTAGTTTAGATTATCTAACCAGCCTACATTTAGACAGTCCATCAGTGACAGTCTTAAACAGAAGCCAAACGCTCATGTCACGTAATATGGATTACTATCTTCCACCTGGAATACGGGAAAAGCTAACTATTCTATACAAACAATCCAAAATCTAACTTCGCTTTATTTAATTATTATTTTACTTTATTTTTCTACTGTGTATACGTTTACACTACCTCTTAGTAATTGATCAACTTGCTGCCTGGTGCCGGACTGTTGTTAGCCACAGCAGCATTCATGGTTCCCGAAATGATTAAAAAGCAATAGAATGATAACAATAATACAACCTGTGGCGGCCGCATCCACAGGGCAGACCGATGACACTTCTTTTCCTGCCGTAAAACCTAAGAAGTGATACTGAAGATCCAAGACTAGGGTACAGAGAAATTAATTGGTTTACACTAGCTCCCTGTGATGATATTTGATATTTGTATCTTTTTGAATAAAGGAGGCTTAAATTAGACCTGATAATGGCTCATAAAATCCTAAACACATCTGGACACTTACTAGGACACATTTAGAACGAATTCGAACAGACATCTTGGAGGGGACATCCAAAAGCTTGAAGTACAATACAGTAGTTCGGATTTTAGGCACAACTTCTCGTTATGGATGTCAAAATCTTGGAACTCTCAGCCGAAATAGTCCATGCGAATTCTACCAGGGTCTTGAATAAATAGCTCGACTTATTCTTAAGGACTCGGGACATATTCTTGTGCTAACCCGCTAACGCTTCTTTTATCGGTATATACTTTACACACCTGGGTGTATATATTTTACACACCTCTCGGTGCTCTTTTGCTACTAGGTACGGAAGCCCGTGAAGTGAAAGCGTTTTCTATAACGTCCAAAACATTGAATTGTCGGCGCATCGGACGTAATAGTTCGCTACTATGGTTCTTAAGACTGTTGCACATGTTGCTAAGGTTAAGGGTCTTAGTCGTGAGGTGAAAATAGTAAGCGATAGATTAATTTTAGTAACAGATTTTCAGAAAGATGTAAAGAAGTTCTTTAAACCAATTAGAATAAAAGACTTTAGGGTGCTGAAAAATGGTATTTTTCATCCATAATTTTATTAGTATAGGTATAGGTATTGCATTTTTCCGTAATGATCGGGATTTGAATGAGGCTCTCAAAAAGAAGGGTAGTGTATGTGGCAGAGTAGTAAGGATTGAAGAGCATGTTCGAAGAAATCAGGAAACCACAACTGAACAAAAGTCTGTCCAGTCTAGCTGGCCAGTGAAGACAAGTGAAGAAACAGTGTTGGCCATTCTAGAGGTAAATTAGCTTGATTCTATTTTGTATTACAGACCGGTCGGTTATTTGTACGTAATTTACCCTACAACTGCGCTGAAAAAGAACTTGAGAAGTTATTTTCACCTTACGGTTGGTTTCCTTCTGAATTTGGTTATTTTTTTTTCCAGGATCTTTATCAGATATCCACCTGGCTTTTGATTCTTGGTCACAGGTATCCAAAGGGTTTGCTTTTGTTACGTACCTATTTCCATCTGACGCAGTAAAAGCTTACAAATCGCTAGATAAAACAAAGTTTATGGTAAGTAGTTCGGTATATTTGTTTCCCTCGCTTATTCTGTTTTAGTAGTTACATTTTGTTGATCTAGATTGAGTTTTGACTTTGTTAGTCTCTGTTTCTCACGTTCATTTGATTGCATACTAGAGTAATAAGTGGATTTTCAGTTTTTCTAATAATGCTCTCGTAGATTCTTTCATTGACTGATATGTAAGTTAATTCTTGTTAATTTAATTAATGTAAATTGTGCGCTGAGTACAGTTTTGTGCACTCCACTTAAAGATACACTTCTCGTGAGGTCTTATAGTTCAACGTTATTCTGTTCGAGCAGCTCTGAAACCATATGCCCACAAATTGAAAGCTTGTTACTCTCATTACTGAGTGACGGCTTTACAATTTAAATATAGGTACTTATAAATGACTTCATTTTATTTGCCGTTTAGTTTATTTCCTTTGAGGGGAGAACACAAGCGAAACATGACATTTAATAAAATGAATTAGCTGTATTTGATAAGTAATTAATAAGTTTTCTGTTTGTTTGGTAGTAAATTCATATCTACAATTTCCAGGAGATTTTAAGTTACTCAGAACTGAAAATTTCGTTTTTGGCCAGTGATCATTATCCTGTTTGATATTTTTGGGTTATAAAAACCAAGTCTTTTAACTTAGTTGAAACGAACGCCTGAAGATGATTAGTTTGGTCAGGTTACTCGAATCAATAATCTTTGAATGTATAAGGATAGGTTTATTCAAACTTTTCACGAAGTAAATAAAATATACTTATTAACTGATGAGTTTTGAGAGTTGAGTCGAAATCCCATTGTCTACCAGTTTTAGTATGAAAATTTCAAAAATGAGATATTCCTAAGAATTATAATGGTTGACTTAAAATAATCAACGCTAACTTTTGCGGTCACTCACGGACAGTAAAATTTGGTATATATGTTCATTGGCCTGATGTCATCCCATATTAGCTCAGTAAGACAAAATTTACAAGATTAATATCTCGGCAAAATATAACTGGAAGAAATAAATCCATCCTCAAGAATAAAAGTTACAGTCGCTGATACTAGCACTCTTATTTATGTTCTCAACTATGTTCTGTGGAATTCGTTTTCTTTGTATGTCTTAGTTAATGACCAGTAGATGTTTTAAAAAGTTGTCTTAATATTAAACATTCTTAAAGCACTCGGAACTCTCCGAAATAAAACGAGGCAATTTCATTGAATGTGTTTTGTCTATATACGGCATCGAATTCAGAAGAACAGTCTGGTTTGTCCTATTGTGATTTTTAGTTTCATGGAGGATTTTGCAGTTATGAAGTAATCTTTTAAATGAAGGATCTGTTTTGAAAATGATCTGATCGTCACAGCTTTTCATTTCTGTTATACCTCGGGGAGGGGGGCGTAGTAGTTTTATTCAGGAATGTGTGGATTTATTACTGCGTATCATTTAGCAGCGTGGAATTTAGACGTTTTTCGTGTTATTTGGTGTCCAGTTCTTTTTCTAACAAGTCGATGATTCTGTAACTTCTCGAATCATCCTAACATCGTAATTCCTGACCGTGCTGACATGGTGGTCGGGCTTGATTATCGTGATGACTCATTTGGGATATACTGGCTTAAACAATCGTTCCCCAAGGTCCTACCATGCCACGTAGGTCGGCTGAAGAGCGGTAAGACCAAAATAAGCAAAAATAAGGTGCGAGGACGAAGTCGTTCTGCTGGCTGTACAGAGGTGTGACAGCAGTAAGGTGTTTTCCTCAGACAACCAGCATAACAGTGATGCTGCCTTCCCACAAAGGAAGGGCGAGGTTAGAAAAGGTCGGCTCTAAAAATGCACACTTCACCTTACTCCACAGATCTTCGTCTCTGGTAGTAAGGCCCCAATAAGTACGGAGCTACAATAACGTAAACCTCTCTTAAAAAGGTCATGTGTGACCGGCCTCAAGCAGTTGTTCCTTGGGCACTGCGGTCACGCCCCCAGGTTTTCCAGACCAATCCTAACACAATTTGCTTTTCAAGTACATCAAGAAGAACCCTTTCACAGTGTGAGCAACTGGGAAGTAATAACCGCCTTCATACTTCTAACAACACACAGGATCACCGTCATTTTAACCAAACTCTTATTCTTAATACTTATCCTGCCCCCACGTTCAAGCCTAAATCCGTGATATAGAGGCAGGATGAGAGTTAGAGACGGCCAAACTAAAACATGGCATCAGTTCATATATACAGTGTGACTTTGTCCTCAGACTATGGGATTTCTGCCCGTAGTGTTACCGCTCCTCAGCCGCACCTGGCATGGTAGGACCTGAAGGAACGATTGTCTCACTAAGTTTAGCTCAACTCGTTCACCGTGATAGACAAGTTCGACCACCGCGTCAAGGTGCTAGCAACCATCGCAACCTCAGTATTGTGATCAAAAATGTGTTACATATTCAAAAGAGCAGTGGATTATGAAGTTGAACATTATTTCGACTGATCAAAAATAAATGTGTAAAATAGTGCGACATCACCGACTACTTTTGATCAATGCATTCTTCCATCTCTGATAGATATAGTTGACAGAAATTAAAGCGTAGTTTATATGGCTTCCTTAAGCTACTGTTAAAATAACCACTCAGAAAGTGTAAATTAACGCTCTCTTATTGTCATGTTGTGTCTAGGGAACGAATCGGAGTAGCAACAGATGGTCGACGTACTGTGGATAGGTTTTTAATTGTTAGGCTGTTCAACTCTTGACTACTAGACAATTTCAGATCCTCCACCCACTTCGGTGTGGACAGCCAGGTGGCATCATACTTAGTTAGTGGCCTTCGTCACTATGCTTAATAAATCTCACTATTTTTGGTAATTTTCTTTCTAACATTAGCAGTCACTGATTACAGCACTTAAATTTTATCTTCAGGTGAATTCGTACTATTATCACTTAGCAGCCTTCATTTTGATAAATAGCTTATTAGTAGGCGATAGTTTATTTTAAAATAAATTGGTTTGCATCTCAGTGTTCATTTTTTCCCAATCTCTATATTTCTAACTGTATACTGTAACTCACTGCTGCATTTTTACGTCTAGGATAGATTAATTCACATCCTCCCTGGTCAAGAATATACAGAATTTAATCATTCATTTAGAAAATCTTTAAACAATTCGCAAGGAAATGAAAATTCTAATGATTCACCAAAAATATTCCAGTCAAGTTTCCAAAATGATCGTTTTCAAGAACTGAAAAAAAATTCAAATATTGGACATAATTGGAATGCTTTATTTATTCGTCCAGATGCTGTTGCTACCTATTTAGCTGCGAAATTCGGTTTGACTATGGTGAGTTTTATACTATACTCAGTATCGTCTTTCAAATAATCTGTACCACAGTCACTTTCAACCAGTAGATTTACTGCAACTCCATACCATTTGAGACGTTTATTGATTGTTGGCTTAAATCCACACGTCTATCCTGAAGATTTCTATGCTTTTTAACAGCCTAACCCGACTGATTTATCAAGAAGGGTATAATCAATCATATAGATGTATTACGTATGTTATAAACTAATAATATGCAAGGTTTAGTACTTTACCTCACATGTTTATCATACAATATGTCTCTTTCCCTATATATTGCAAATTTAGTTTATATGTGCGCAAAACTTGTTCACACAGAGGACCAATACATAGAATAACATTTATACGCAACAAGAACAAGAATGACTAAGAAGCAATGGAATAAATCCATAATTAATTTATTATTGCTTGCTGGAAAATATCATGATTACAGATCATGGTTCTAGTGGAAGGTTAGGGCGGGGGGGGGACATGGCATTTACAGAAATAAAATAATCGATTTACATGTACTCAAAATAAATGAAATAGTCTTCTAAAAGACATTTCCAATGGTTGCATATTCTTCCTAAATCGGCCAGTATAACAATGTTCTAACCACTTTAGTTGATGTAGTTTCACAACCGCATCGACTTGTTTACCATCTTTCCCTAATACTCTGAATTAGACCTCATCACTACTTACTCGGTGGCTCCAACAAACGCAAGCGATGTTTCGAAGACATCTGTCAGCAAATACTATTAATCAACCAATGTTATCTACTCTTAGTGACCACTTTTCATATCCATGTAGTAAAACAGAATAGAGTCCTTTTATTGACCGATGAACATTTCAATTATATTATAGTTCATGTAATTTGATAAAAATCAAGCGATTTGAGTGTGTCAAGATTCTGTCGGTTACTAACCATCGTGAGCTGACCAAACTTCCAAGATATGTTAGAGGGTCAATGCCTTCAACTACTTCGGTCTCTATTTTAAGTTTAAGCGTTGATACAAACCAGTTCTGAAGCAAGAATTTACATTTATCAGTAGCGAAACGCATCGCCAACATTCTTCAGTTGTTATCATTGTTATCAAATGATTAAATGTTGTCTGTATCTTCACCAAACAAGACTATTACGTCTAAGTCAATAAGTGAACTTCTTGGTGCAGAATTAATTTTAGAAAACTCAGAGGAGCGAAGTGTTATTTCCATCAGAAAAGCTATGATCAAAATGAACAATAATAAGAACAGTCTTGATGAACACTCTTCGAGATTACAAGTCCATGCGCTCTGACTCGACTAGTGGTGTTTATGTAAAGAGCCTTCACAGGGCCTATGTCGGACGCCGATAAGTATGTCTGTGTTGTAAAACCTGGCGAATGGTGAGTATTTTATCAATACAACCATAACCATGTCTGAAACCAGCCTAGCTTTGCCGTATTTGCAGTTTACTAGTCCTCGTCTACTGATAATTATTACTTCTTTTGTGGCTACTACAAGAGGACCTTTATTTTTTCTTACAGATATGAACGATCAGCAGTCGATACCTGTCAGATAGGGTTGCATTCAGCTCCCAAACTTCAGCTAAAATATTAGTCAACCCAGTTACTAAAACTGAGGCATCGTCCTTAAAAATCTCCGGAGCTAATCCATCTTCTCTCGCTACTCTTTCACGCTTTAGATGAACTGTAGTTTTTTCAACTTCGTCAACAGTCGAAGGGTCTGTATAGAATTTTTATCCAGGCTATTCGAGATTTGTGGGTCGTTGTAAAGCAGCTGCTCTTTGAAGTATTCCACTCATCGTTCTAAAGTCCAGGTTAAGAGCAGATAAAAGTTTCGTAAAATTCCTTCACTAATGTTTCATGTTTTAATCTTGATTTCATAGTCGTAGGTGGGGGGGGGAACCAATAAAAGTTATTGAAATAAACAGTGATATGGATCGATGGAAAAAAATAAAATTATGGGTGCTAAAGTGTTAGGGATTTGTGATGTTTTAAGCAGGCTGTTATATAAACGGAAATTAGTCGACTCAGTTTATCAAATGATGTGTTTCTGTGCATTTTAAGAGATGGGACTGGGCTTCGACCTGCACTATTTGCGACAGCTGATAACACTCTTTAGGTTTCCGAATTCAAGTAGATGGAGCTGTAATCTATGACTTCATGATTAAAAGACTGTTTAACTACTTAGCTATCGCTCCGTATGTCTTTATCTATTCTTGATATGCCGGGCACCTAATTAAGATTGGCTATCTTCGGGAACTGTGTTTTAGAACTTTATTTCATTTATTATAACTGTGGACAGTGTTAACATTTCATTTCTATGACTGTTACTTTCCCCTTGCCCGGTTCTCTCGTTTGTATATTTACTCTTGGCGCATTGTTTATTTACTATGAACTACGCTTACTTAATTGTGTACAAGTTGTAACATTCACTGCCACTCTTCCCTTTGTTCTGTACAAATGTTAGATTCTTGATTGGTTTACTGTGTGGTCTGATTAAAATATAATACGTTCTCAGTCTTCCTGTTCTCAGTCCTCAGTTCTCGCTCTCTCCGTCTTCCTGTTCTGGTTGTCCTATTGTCGGCCTGGGGGTGATTGGGCTTAAGTCAATCGCGCATTCTCAACTAGGCACGCATTTTATTGGTGTTCGAGTCCGCCAGCCAAAATCATCCCCATCCTCCTCCTTTTCATCACGTCATAACAATTCTCAGTTAACAGTGTCATCTTTTACATAATATACCTGCTTAAAACATTAAATATATTTAAATTAATTATTTATCTTCTTTTAAGGAACAAGTTCTAGATCCATCAGGTAATAAATCAGTTGCTGTACGATTAGCACATGGTGAGACTCAGCTAGTCGCTGAAATGAAAGAATTTTTAAAAACTCATGGTGTACGATTGGAGGCTTTTGAAAAGTACAGTGATGATGTAGACGTAAAAGAAACAGAAGATACCTCGATTGTCCACGAAACATCGGGTCAGCGTAGTCGTTTAGAAGCAAAGTCAAAATCAGCTATTCGTCAGTTATCTGGAACTGCATTTTTAATAAAAAATCTACCAGCTGGAACAACTGAATTCGAAGTTCGAGATTTACTTAAACGATATACAAAAAGCGTTATAAATGTTGATTCTAATACTCCTTCCATTCGTTCGGGTTTAAAACGTGTTTTGGTACCACCTCTTGGTATTACTGCTATTGTAGAATATGCCCATCCTCAACAAGCTCGGTTGATGTATAAAGCACTTGCTTATGAACCGGTATGCTATTTTTTATTGCCCACACTACTTTAAAAAAACAAATATTAGTGATTCTTAATGATATTGTGTTTTACAACCTCTATTATCATTTTTTACCGTTTCAGTAAGAGAAATCAGCTAATCGTTAATAGTATGGTCTGTTTAAGAATAAAATTCATAATTTTAGTCCTACATACCAACCAAGTGGTTTCAGTCATAGAAATGTACTGACTTGACTTAATACTACGGGTGGTAGGAAGTCAGCGCAGTCAATTGACAAAGTTTTTATGTAAATATATCGTCTTTATTGATGTGTCATCGGTGATAGAAATACACACCACTTTCTGTTGAGACTAGTTATTTTCTAAGCAGCTAAAATCAATTTATATTGTATGCCATTTTTTAATAACTGATGGTGAAAAAGAACTTTATTGTCATCATGATTCAAACTAGTTGCCGTTTAACCGCAAAAATTGTTGAACTACTAGATTTCGTGATACAAATCTGACATCTACTTGAATTCTTTCGCACTAACTATCTAGTTAGGTTCTCTATTTCTGTTATGTCTCGTGCTTGGTAGTTTGACTAGCAGCAGATAACCTTAGCACTCGAACTCCTCGAAACCTCGCAGTCGTGAATTCAGAAGATAGAAGACGAGTAGATAAAAAACTCTATTTCAGTAAGATAGAGGGTGAATTCTGAACAGGATAATCGCATATTTAAAGTTTTCTGAAACGACAAAATCAGTATTATAATCCATCCAATCCGAACTAAGAAGTTTCAACCATTACCCAATCAGAACGCGCCACGTCGAGATTCTGGAAAGTTCTGTCAATCAGTGATTTAATGGGATGTCTCCGGCTCTTTCAAGGGTTCTGGAGTCTTCGTTGAGGTTTATAGGAGCCGTCTCAACAGAGATGTATTAAAGTTTGTCTATAGTTGCAAAGTCTTTGTTTGCAGTGATTCAGTTTTATATGAATTACATATTTGCAGGTTTATGTACTCATCTTTAATCCATATAATTTATGTAATGGCTAGTGATACTACTCATTTTATCTTAATTGAATAAGGTGAAACGGGGCTTTAACTTGTTACAACTTACTGGTTGAAAGTCGAGTGATTTAACCACTTTATCCTGTTCATTTTCATATAGGAATTTTCGAAATTGTTGATCCTAATATCATAAGAAATATTGATGCAGGGATAGGTGATTCTTATTGCTTGCAAAGTAAATCTTCCGACGCTTCAGTTTTATTAGTCTTATTAGGTATATTGCTCTTTTCTGCTTAAAGTCTAATCATACTTTTTGCCAGCTGCTGGGAGAAGCAAAGATAAAAGTAATCGTTCGGAATTTCGAGACAATATACATTTAACCCTACACGTAGTTTACGTTTATTTCCTGACATGTTCTGAGCTAACGATGATGACTATTAGCTTCGCTTTCAATGCCTGGATTCTACAGTTCCCTTAACCACTAGGTACTCCAAAAGACAATTTTTCCTAGGAAGATTTGTTCAGTTGAGACCAGTGTAGATTCATTCAAGCATTCAACATCCATATGTAAATATTCAAGGATATTCAAAATCTGGTAAACATTTGTCATTAAAAACGTCGCGGACTAACAAGAGAACAACATAATCAGTAAGTGGTATTTGTCATTCTAAACACTTTTATTAATTAGATAATTTCAAGTACACGCAAATATCTTCATCTTATTCTTTCTTAGTTTAGAGACAGCGTTTTGTTTTTGCAATGGTTACCGGATGGCGCTTTAAAATCCTCCCTAGACGATAATAAATCTGAAGAAATTCTTTTCAGGAAGTCACAAAAAGTGATACATAAACAATCATCTTTTGATAAGGTTGAAAAAGCTGAGTAAGTTACTTTTCCTTGAATATTTGACTCTTTGATGTGTTATGTAGACGACTTTCTGAACTTGAATATATATTAATTAAAGCGTCGTTTCCGTCCATGAAGTCACTGTCTATCAGTCAATGCCATGTAAATAGTTGCAGACTACCTGGTTGGCCTCGTTAGATGGTTTGGCTGGGAATTGGTTACAATTGTTCAGGCACATATTCACTGTATACCTTCCTCTTGAATTCTAATATTTATTCATACCTACCCTTTTATTCCTTCTTACATTATATTCTTAATGTTTCGTCTTTCTGATTATTGTTAAAATTACAATTATTCCGGTCCATTTGTCATTCGTCTTATGATAATGTAGTAAAGGGACTTAGGATGACACGCAATTGTTCTAGACTCTACGTTGCTTTTGACTGATTTTTCACAAAGTGGTTAATGCATTCGACTGTCAACTAGTCAGAACTTCATTCTGCTTGCTTCCATTTAGTTAGCATAATAGTGACACAAGCCTTCATGTATCTAAAGTTTAAAGCGAAGTCAAGTGCATGAATCAGTACCAAGGACTAGACAAACATTTGTCATTAATTGATCAATCATTGTAAATATCTCAGTCCTACAGGAAGTCTGTCACGACATGAATACCCAATGGTAACACTTGAGACTGTGAAACTGGGTGAACTTTGCCAGTGTCCCGGAATGAACATCTATTTTCTCTAGATATCAGGTATGCGTTGCTGGTGTATGTCGACCAAGTTAACCAGGATTTCCTGGCGACTATCTCTAATCATCTTACATCGAGTTGTTTTATTATTATAATGTTAATTATATTTTCCGTGTAATTTCGTTCGATTTCCCACATTCAGACAATCTGACGGTGAGTTTGAACTGATTACATCTATTCCAACTAGTAAGCGTAAATTAGAAGAAGAGACATTGGAAACAGCAACAACAGTGGATCAATCACCACCTCATGATTATGAAGTCAGTTCAATCCAAACGTCACAATATAAAAGGACATCTAAAAAGCATTTGAATAAAAAACAAAAGATTGAACAACATATGAAAGAATCAGCTGACTCAAGACCCCTTACACATGACAGTAAACGGATTAAATTTACTAATGACAAGGAAGATGATTCTGTCAATGCACAGCCAAACGTAAATACAATGATAAGTGATAAACACGATACTACTATTACTACTACTAATGAACACGAAGAGAAGATCAACACCAAGAAATCGAAGTCATCCAAACAATTTAATAGAAAGAATAATGTCTTGATTGTACGCAATATTCCATTTCAAGCGACACGAAAAGAACTGACTGAATTATTTCAACCAATCGGTGGTCTCGTCAACGTTCGATTACCAAATAAAGCAACTGGTGGACATCGTGGGTTTGCATTTATTGAATTTGACACGTTGGATAAAGCAAAAGTTAGTAATAATGGGCTCTTAAGTTTTCTAGCTATTTTCCATTCATTCTTTTTTAAAAAACATTAAAGGGAGTAGTTACTTAATGGAAACTATCAATCAGTCGCTTAGTGGTTGATGCTTCCGATTCATGACCCTTTGTTTAGAGGTTCAAATTTCTTTCCTCCTACTTAGCTTAGGCAACCGAGTAGTACCACTTAATCTCATACATAAAATGTGGCTCAAAGCTGTATGAGCAAACCTGTACTGGTTAAATCAATTGCATTAGTAACGTGATACATGTTTCTGTGTTTGAAACCAACTAACTGCTAGCTTTTGGAGCCATCATTTTATTGCTTCTGGACATTTGTTTAGTTTAGCTTTCATCATGTAAAATATCATCAAAACCTAAACAGTACTAGACATCTTTTGTTCCTAAAGCGCTAAATCTATACAATATTCGTGAGATTAAAACCAAGTCGCGTTAAATGTGATGACAGTTTGGAAGCTTTTGCACAAAATTTT
Source organism: Schistosoma mekongi (assembly GCA_034768735.1). Taxonomy (NCBI): domain Eukaryota; kingdom Metazoa; phylum Platyhelminthes; class Trematoda; order Strigeidida; family Schistosomatidae; genus Schistosoma; species Schistosoma mekongi. The sequence goes on along the minus strand of CM068306.1, from coordinate 73,713,178 downwards.
AAGCTTCAGTAGTAATGTTTTTGGTCTTTTAGTCCCAAGCTAGGATGTAACGGTTGTTGCGACTATCTTAGTTTCGACTTTTATTTTCATTTTATACAACAACATGAAAATAAAATGTCAAGTCTGAATATAGTTTACTTCATCTGAGACAATCGTTTAAATTCACAGGCATTAAACGGATGTTTTATGTACGTAGTATAGGACTCCTAGGCAGCACGCCTCTCACGACTATGCTGGATATGGGATCTGTGTGACTTGTTTGGTAAAAGTAAAATGTTTCGTGAGAATTAGTCTTTAAACTGGTTTAAAGGAATGTTACCAATCAATTAAATGGACTTATGATACTATATCACTTAAAGTATTATTGTCATAGTATTCAGGCAACTTTACAAACACTAGTTAAGTTTTACAATTCACTGGTTTTATACTTTTGTACTTTTCTATTGATCGCTTATTTACTTAGATTGCTCTTGAGACGTTGAGCATAGCAACTCATCTCTTGGGTCGTCGTTTACTACTGGAGTATGCACAGAAATAAGAATAATGACATGTGATTGTATTTCTTGTAAATAGTAACTCGTATCACGATTCTATTTTCGGTTATGGATTTTTTCCTAAATTAGAAATATACATTTGCTTTTTCCCTCGTTTTTTGTCCAGTTATTGTAACATCATCAGTCAGTTCGTTATATACAATATAAGAACCTGGTATATGTATCCATCAGTTCAAGTAGACACATCATATCAGTACTGCTACATACAATATAAAAGATGAATAAAAATTTAGTATAAGTAGTATCAAAGAAAATTATACGCAGTGGTGATTTGAGAAGGAAGAATTAATGCACACAGTGATTCTTAAACCCATGCGAATAGTAAATGCACCTGTTCTGTTTTGACCGATTTAAGCTGAATGCGGTTTAATGTTGACCATAACCAAATAGTCTGCATCTGCCAACAAGTTTCAGGCCAACAGTCAAGGATTTTATAGAACGATACTAAGTTTTGATATGACCATCCTTAGCTTCCAACGTACTCACATCACACGGCGGATATGTGTAGTACATATCCAAACTGTCTCGGTCGAAAGAGACTTGCAACCCTATCAACCGATCTTTTTCTAATACTGTCTGTTTATCTCCAACGCTTATTTGTTAATATAAGTAACTTACAAATACAGCCTACTTCAAAGCGCTTTTTTGAGAGCTATTTTGTAAGACAAAACTGTTGCTCAGTTTACTCGTTCCTAGATTGACACACATCTTGCCTATACTATAGGTAAGAAAATTTGAGCGAACTATTTAAATCCTTACTGCGATTTCGTCTGACACCAACCCCTGGTGTTTGTTATGATTTTATCCTTTCATTTTGTAGGTGAGTGCATCATATTGCAGTACTTTTCATTAATAAATTTATTTCAAGCTCTAACTCGCACTACTTTTGTATTTTTCATTCGGCACATCAGCTTCTCTGCACTGTTACGTTCACGGAACTCAGTTACAGATAATTCTAGACGCTGGTAATTAAATCTTTAATGTAAATTATACTCTAATATGCTGCACTCACTAAATGAATGGGAAAATGACAAAATATGAACATTGCAAAGATTACAAACAAACTTATTCTTTCTTTAAATTTCATAGAGGCTTAAACATTATTTGTTACAGTTCCTTGCTTTTAAATGGTAGATATTAGTGATCAACTTGAGGGATGGAGAGGCAATTAATCGAAAGCCCTATACTGGATTCTTGTAACAGTTGATTTCAATCTCGGTGTTTCTTCACTCCTGATGTAACTGGTGTTTCTCATAGGATTCAAGCGTTTGTCTTTCATTTTTTTCTGTTTGATAGGTTACATCTTTCCTTCCATAGTACCGATAAGTTTACAAAAAGTTTCCATTTAGTAATCAAGTCATTCTGATACGTGATCATCAGGGTAGGAAAGACGATGTTAGTTAACACCAGGTGATGGTTATTTGGCTATCAACTTGTAACTTTAATGGATTTGAGCTACCCAACCAAGACAGTGGTTTTAACATACATATTAGATAGTTAATAATGAATTAGCAGTTATTCATTCTTTTCATAGATAGCCTTAACATTTCTGTTTAAAACATGAAATGTTTTCTGGACAGTCGAATTTGATACGAACGTAGGCTAAAACCATCCACAACACTTTCAGTACCTGACATTGTTAATCAATGTTCAGTCTCATTAAGTGAATGGGTGCTATATATTAGAGTGTAATGCTTATTAGAGACTTCAAATTTCATTTATATTAGTGCTTTTCGCCTGACATTTTATGCTACTCCATACTGACATATTCATAACAGAGCTATAAATGATTACAGCCACTTGGAATGAAATATTCAACGAAAATTTGTACTCAAACATTCTGAATTCACTGATCAAGTGAATTATAAAAAAAAAATTGACGGAAAATATTGAATAAAACATACTTATTAGACATTGAAAACACTGTAAATAACTTTAGCTCGTAGTATCAAACAAAATTCAATCCAATCTGTACAACAAAGATAATATATTATTACAAATGCTAATGAAAACACTGAAATGGATGAGTTAATAATTTTTTTTTACACTGTTAGCAACATCTCATGGTGTCATTTAAAATTATTCAACAAGTCAAGTTTATTTCTTCTCTTATATGTTCTCATCCTCATTCAGTGTAGACAAACAATCTCGTAATGAATGTGTTATTTCTATGAATAGATTTGTAAAAAAACAAATGAGATAACAATCCATGTTCAGAAATGCATATTACTTAGTATGTATAATAGTAAGCATTAATTCAACATATATTCATGTATAGTTAAGTGTTTTCATGTGTCTACTTTTATTCATGAAGAGAACAAGATATCATCTTAATATAACTCTATATATAAGTAGGTGTCATGAGAGACAAAATTATGTATCTTTTATTTTTTTTTTTTCACTTTTGTACTACTGTATTTAAACCAACTGAAATTTCATATGTTGGCGGTGGTGTATCTAATCTCTTATTAAATGATGATGTTGATATTAATTGATTGGTTACATTTTCATGGTTCTGATTATAATGATGTTGTTGATAGTTATTATTTTGATTGTAAACAAAATGATGTTTACTTATATCTTTCCAATAAACTTTAGACATATTATCCAATTTAAGAAGTGAATTTATATTAGTCTTTTTATTAAGACATACATTTTGTTCTACATAACATTGTGGTGTTCCAATTAAAGATGAAATTTTTTGTTTTGGATGATAATCACTTTCAATGTTATTATTGTTCATGTATAAACTTTTATCTGAAAGTAATTTATTTACATAAAGTAGACAAGGCCAATTTTGAATTGATTTAATCCTATTTGAAGTATGTTTTTCATGTTGTATAGGATAATTGAATTGTTGATATGATGATGATGATGATGTTGATGTTGTGGATATTTCATGCTTATTAAGTTTTAATATTTCACTAGTTGAATTATCAATAGTTCTTAATAGATTTGTATTTAACATTGGTTGACAAATAGAAGAATCGTTGATATTTTTCATTTTTTGATGTTTATAATTTGTACAGAAAAATAGAATACTTCCGCTTAAAGAGAGTATCATAATAAGGAAAGCTATTGTTAGTATAATAAATAATATTAAGAATTCATTGAAATGATGATTCATTCTATTCTTACTTATTGAGTTATTTACATTTTTATCATGTTGACAATCATTAGAATGTTGATGATAATGATTAGATTGATGTTGTGTTTGATTTACTTTATGCAATTCACAATGTTTACCTTCCCATTGTGATGAACATAAACATTTATATGATCCTAAAAGATCACGACAACCAGCATTATTTTGACATAATGAACGACCAGTTTGTTTTGGTATTTCAGAGCATTCATTTATATTCTCTTGACATGTTACACCTTTCCAACCTTTTAAACAATGACATTGAAAACTAATAGATTCATCTAAACATTCACCACCGTTGGAGCATGAGTTGTTTTGGCATGCTTTTAAAGTGAATTGGCATTGTGAACCAGTGAAGCGTGGAGGGCAAATACATTTATAACCGGTTGTCAAATCAACACACTGACCACCTGACATAGAAATATCAATTGTTAAGAAAATGATTCACGTCAGCCCACAAGTCAAAGCTGAAGAAACAATTCGATTAAAATCTTACATCATGAACCAGCCTTGGATAACCATTGAAAACCTTGAAAGACCAGTATGAGTATTCCTAGAAGTGCATATCTAACTTAGTATCTTCAGACTATATGGAGAGCGTTTTAACTTATCCATGATGTCAGATAGCTTTAACCACCATCTTCGGGGGGGGGGAGGCGGTAACTGTCTTACATATGGCTTGGCTGAATTTAGTAATCTCCACAACACCAATTAATAGTTGTTATGTCGGACGACTAAGGAAGAGTGAAAAACTTCCAGAACTGTATTTTAGAGAACTAATTCATTTATTCTGGCCGTGTGTAATGTAAACATTACATTTTTATCATTGTTATGTTCCTCTTACTCTATCCCTCCGGTTAGTACATTTATTATTAGCGTATTGTCTCTCATTATGAACTATAGTTAATTAGTTGTGTACAAGTTACCCCTGTCCACTGCCACAATCTCTTCTGTTTTGTATTAATCTAAACTCTTTAATTGGTTTGCTGTGCGGTCTGAATTTGTGTATATATAAACGCATGATTGAAATACAATATGACCGGAATTGAACTGGGTTGGATTGTGTCTGGTTGGCTCGTAGCTGTTGTTTTCTCTATTCCGGCTTTGGGGGAGCTGGTAGTCGTGGGGCAGATGTGTCCGTATTCTGATTGGCAAATATCAAGGGCACAGTGTATTATTTTTCAATACATAACAATAGTTAAAGTTAATATATACTCACTAATGAATGATTGGGAGAGGTAATTCTGATGATCTAGCGAAATGACGTGACGAGTTATGAGATTCAAAAAAGTTATTTGATTGTTCACTTTGAACAAAGAATATATCATAACTGTCTTTAGAATCATTAATGGAGCGGATTAGTTTACACTTAATAAAAGATCACTGGTACACTAATCCTTCCTATGGAATTTTTAATCGCCTAGTATTACAATTCTATCCAATTATCTGTAAAACTATAAAACTCAACGATTTCCATGATCCCCTATACTTCACAGTCGTTATGTATTTACTAGTGACTAAGTTCTAGAGGGTTATTGTACAAAGCTGACTAATAAAGTTCAGCCATACAGAGCGGAACACAGATATTACCGGTGGTATTAGTTAATGTGCAATATATTGAGAACGGAGCGTAAGCTATTGGATATTGACTCAGTAATCTGAAGGTTAGGCACTTATAACTAAACCACAATGTTTTAGGCTTGATCGTTTGTGGAATCGTGACTTGTTACTGAAAAGTCCTATAGTATAGTGAAATAGCTACCAAATACTCCCAATTATTGTCTAGTTAAAATCAATCTGTGATGCGAAACATTTGTAAACTTAGAGTCTTTGGTCTCATAACTATCTCCCACAGGTTTTAAATCATTTTCTTCCATGAAAATAAAACCTCTTAATAAACTATTAGATAGTGTGCATTGATTAGTCAATACGTGTTAATGCATCATTTGTACTAAAAAATATTTTAGATTAGTGATGGCGACAGTTCATTTTAGTCATGCATCAGCTTCATGTTGTGTATTTCTGAATATCTACATTTCAAACTAAAATATTGGACATTGTCTACAGTGTAATTTAGGCTCGTGTAACAATCCTCAAGTCTAGAGAGAGGAAAAGAGAAGTAGACAGGTTATTCACAGCATTTTTGTAATTTTCTAAGTACAATGTACCTAGCACTTTCAGTCATTTTTTTCGACTCATTTGACGAATGCTATATATTAGAGTGGAATTCATATTAAATATCTTAAAGTGTAAACTATGGCTTTCACTATATTACTTGTGCTCTTCATACATTACATCGAGTCATTCTACAATGGATATGTTCAAAACGAATAGTTGACGTTAGCTATAAACGTTTGAAATGGGAGTTATTCTTATTAATACAACAATAAATGTTGGATACGATACAATTAGTGGTCACTAAGAATATTTAAATTCTTCCTTGAACCCCCCTAAGGTTGCTGCCGGTTCCAACCCCCGATAAAGGAGGAGGGTTGGGCATGGGGTTAACAACCCCATCCTGTAAAAACAACCTTACAAAAAAAACGCCAACTAGTAAGAACCCTTTTGATCATTTTAACTCTGCCTTGGAGTTGGAAGGTCTGTTATGACGTCTCATGATGAAAGCCGAATTTTTTCGGAAGCCACGAGGCTGATGTCCCTTCTGACAACGAGAGCAACAATTAACATAAACACATGGAATGTTTGCACAATGTGAGTGACAGGGGGAAGCATGGAAATAGTTGAAGAAATGAAAAGATACAGCCTGAAGATACTTAGAATAAGCTAAACGTATTGGTTACAAGCTGGATAGCAAAGATTAGCATCAGAAGAGATGCCTTTATACTCTGGCCGCGAAGAAGAAAACGCCCCCCACAGACAAGGAGTAGCACTAATGTTGTCCTAAAAAGCATAGAAGGCTCTTGTAGAATGGGAAACTCATGGACCTAGAATCATCAAAGCATCCTTCAAGACGAAGAAGGAAGGGATTACAATGAATGCCATCCAGTGCTACGCACCCACCAACGACAGCCATGAAGACGAGATTGCAGTCAATCGTCGATAAATGCTTAGCCAAAGACCGAACTATTCTGATGGGAGACCTCAACGCCAAGGTTGGAATGGACAACACCAGATATGATGATATCATCGGATGACATAGACTGAGAGGAAGAAACGAAAACGGTGAAAGATTTACAAACCGATGTGTCTTCTATAAAATGTCTATAGGTGGCACCATATTCTTCCACAAACGCATACACAAAGCTACATGGGTTTCACTGGACTACATCACAGAGAATCCAATCGACCACATTTGCATCAATAACAAAGGACCATGGAAGATGTGAGAACGAAAAGGGGAGCTGATATAGCTTCAGTTCATCATTTGGTGGTGGCTAAAATGAAACTGAAGCTGAGGAAGCACTGGACAACTGGAGCAGCAGTATTACGAAATTTTAACACAGTCCTTCTCCGGGATACTAACAAATGCAACGAATTCAAAATAACTCTCATCAACAAGTTCCAGGCATTTTACGATCTACTAGAAAAAGGTGCAACTAATATGGAAGACAACTGGAAAGAGATTAAGGAAACAATAACTTCAACATGTCGGAAGGTTTTAGATCGCAAGGAACAACACCAAAAAGAATGGATTTCTATTGGTACTCTGGACAAGATCCAAGAAAGGAGGAACCAAAAGATAGCGATTAATAATAGCCTGACAAGAACTGAGGAAGCTAAGGCACAGGCCGTATACACCGAAGTCAACAAGCAAGTGAAGAGAAGTATCAGGTCGGATAAACGAAAATATGTTGAGGACCAAGCAACGACAGCAGAAAATGCTACAAGAGAAAGAAAACATGAGGTACCTATACGATACAACGAAGAAGCTAGATGGAAAATCCAATAAGCTAGAACGGCCAATTAAGAACAAGGATGTTGAACCAATCACTGAAGTCGATGAACAACAAAACAGGTGGGTAGAACACTTTCAAGAACTCTTGAATAAACCAGCCCCACTGAACCCACCAGTCATCGAAGCAGCAGCCACGGATCCCCCTATAAACACCGACTCACTAACGGTCAAAGAAATCAAAATGGCCATCAGACAAATGAAGAGTGGTAAGTCAGCAGGGTCAGACAACATACAAGCGGGGGGGAGAGGAAGACAGATATAGAAGCAACTTCAAAGATACTCCACATTCTCTTCAGGAAGATCTGGAAAGAGGAACAAGTGTCAGCAGGCTGGTAAGAAGGTTACCTCATCAAAATACCAAAGAAAGGTGGTCTTAGCAATTGCGAGAACTACGGGGTCATCACTCTTCTTTCAGCACCGAGAAAAGTCTTCACCAGAATGTTATTGAACAAAATAAAGGACCCAGTCGACGCCCAACCTCGAGATCAACAGACCGAGATCTGTAAGGATCGACCGTGTTCCGACCAGATCGCTACTCTGCGGTTCATCGTTGAACAATCAATCGAATGGAATTCACCACTTTACACCAACTTCCTCGACCACGGAAAAGCATTCGACAGTGTGAATAGGTGAATATTATGAAGCCTCCTACGACATTATGGCGTACTGGAAACGATAGTCAACAACATACAGAATTCTTACGATGGACTACATTGTAAAATCGTGCATGGAGGTCAGCTCACAGATTCATTCGAAGTGAAGCCCAGTGTTATACAAGGCTGCTTACTCTCGCTCTTCCTCTTTTTGGTGGTGATTGACTGGATCATGGAAACTGCAACACCTCAAGACATTCTCGGACTACAGTGGATGGCATGGATGCAACTAGATAACTTGGACTTTGCAGATGACTTAGCACTTCTATCCCACACAGAGCAGCAAGTGCAGATGAAGACGGACAGTGTAGTGCCAGCCTGGGCAGCCGTAGGCCTCGAAATACACAAAAGCAAAAGCAAAATCCTTTGATACAAAACAACAAACACTAACCCAATTACACTTGACGGGGAAATTCTGGAAGACGTTGAGACCTTTACATATTTGGGCAGCATAATCGACAAACCAGTAGGGTCTGATTCGAATGTGAAGGCAGATTGGAATGGCAAGAGTAGCATTTCTACAAGTGAAAAACATCTGGAACTCAAACCAACTGTCACTCAATATAAAAGTCGAAATTTTCAATGCAAATGTGAAAACAGTTCTGTTGTATGGAGCTGGAACTTGGAGAACTGCGAACAGCATCCTTCCAAAGATATAAGTATTTATAAACAACTGTCTGCGTAAGATACTTCGGATCCATTGGCCAGATTCTATCAACATCAACTTGTGGCAGAGAACAAATTAGCCTCCAGTTGAGAAAGAAATTAGGGAAAGAAGCTGGAGGTGGATAGGACAGATATTGAGGAAATCATTAATTTGTATCTCTAGACAAGCATTAACTTGGAATCCTCAAGGTTAGAGGAGGGGTGGAAAACCCAAGAACACAATGCGTCGGGAAGTGGAGACAGATATGAAGAGAATGAAGAGCACTTGGGAAGGGCTGGAAAGGAAAGCTCAGGACAAAGTTGGTTGGAGAATGCCGGTGGGCGGCTTATGCTACACATGAGTAACAGGCTTTGATTGGTTGTTTGAAGAATGTTGAGGAATAACCTCAACTACGAAGAGTCCCTCATCACTTGTAAAATGTATCAGTATCATACAACTGTCGTACAATCATAAGAGTATGATATAACTTATTGATATTTATTAAATGAACGTACCATTTTGGCATGGTTCTAATAAGCATTCATCTAAATCATATTCACAATTTTCTCCAAATTTTCCTTGTTCACATTGACATTTGAATTGTCTAACATTTTGATTTAATTGTTTATTTGTCAATGTAGTTGTTGGTGTGGTGGTTGGTATAATTTTATTTGATATTGCGTAACATTTCGATTGATTTCCTAAACATGGATTTTGATTACATGTTGTTTGATTGAATTGACAAAATGTTCCATAATAACTTGGATCGCATTTACATTTACCTTCTTTCTGTGTCATACAATAGAGTATATTATGTATAATATATAATGAAATTATTTTAAAGTGATTAAAATATAACTATTATGTAATGATCAGTTAAGGAAAGGGATACTTTTTCTATGTATTCACGATCGAGTTGTACAATCGTATGTATATATATATGATGAATAGTTGTAAGAATTTGATTAGTTGTCATGTGAATGTTTTTTGATTGCTTAGTGTTTTTAGTCAATTAGCAATTGAAAGAGAGGAGGTGAAATTTGTGAAACATAAAAATTGTGTGATCAGTAAAATGGAGACGACGTAATTGCAAATTCAAGGGTAACATTGTAAGCGATACAGCTGAAAATCATTTGGAGAGGTCGATTAGGAAGACCTTTCCTAAGTCAAGTCTTCGTATAACGTTCCGGGGCAGCAGATTACTATGCCTTCGGTTAAAAGATAAGTTGCAACGACTAATCAGTTATATGTGAATTTACTAGTTTACCCGCTCATATAAAGCTAGGTACTCAGGTCGTTTATCAAGCTAGCTCCTTTGCCGTATCTGACAGCATCTTCAGGAATCGCTGAGCAAAGAAGAGCACAGAATAATCAATTCTCCTATTCTCTAGAATGTAGCAGATTCGGGATATTCAGCTTCAGGTTCATCACTTGACATAATCTACAAAATTCAGCCAAATATACCAAAAGATCTACGTCTAAATCTACTTTATATTGCAGAAGCATTAGCTATCCGCAATTTTGAGCTTGATCTATGAATTCAGAAAGATATTTGTGAGATTACTTTTTACTATGGCCTTTGTTTAAAGTTTGCTTTATCTCATTTATTTACGCATTTATGTGTACATTTCTTTTCCTTTATGCTTCATCTCTTCCTCTGATATTAATCTTCGTGTTCCCTATTATTATAATTAGTAAAATGGAGGTAGAATACTTGTGATTATTGTTATTAACTTATTATAATTATTTCAAACACTGTTTCCATGGTGATTTTCTCCGTTTCATTCACACATCAACTTATTCTAACGTTAATCACAAGTATTCTGCCTTCATTTTACTGACCACACAATTTTTATGTTTCACAAATTTCGCCTCTTCTCCTTCAATTACTAATTGACTAAAAACACTAAGCAATCGAAAACATTCACATGACAACTAATCAAATTCTTAAAACTATTCATCATATACATACATACGATTGTACAACTTGATAATGAATTCATTGAAAAGAAATTCCTTCGCAGAATAAATTCGTATTTTCATTTAATGAGTATACTTAAAGTGAATAGTTAAGCATGATTGATACTGATAAATCTCAGGGATATGAGTTTTCCCGTTATTCACATTAATAGATTCATTTAATTTATCGCTATTGACTCATATGCCTCCTGAACAGATTGCCTTGATAATGAATTCTGTTATAAACTCTTAATAAAGTTGGACTGCACCAATCTGGGCTTATTATTTCAGTGAACAACATTCTGATGCTTGAAGATAAGTTTTAGAATTCCACTATTGGCATCATCACTAGGACATGAGTATGTACCGCTAACGAGTCCCAAATAAAACAAAACGCACCTTCTGGATTCAATGGTAACCACAATTCTTTTTTTACCAAAATTGATTCTACTAGTATTTAAGTGTTGTCAGTCGTATTTCAACTCTAAATGAATCTTTCGCTAAAATTTTAACTGAATTCATTAAAATAAGTCAGCTTTAGTGAATTAAAGTGAATTGTTCATGTCATTGATGTGTGATTTGTTGTCTTCGTTTATAGTAATCTACAGTTTTCATAATGCATCTTTAAACAGAATCTAATTCCTATGTTCATGTCTACATTTAGCAAATGGAGCCATCTTATTATACCAGGAAAGTTTATAGAAAGGCGTTAAAATTTTACAAGTTTCCTGTTTTAGTTTGAGTAATTACACATATCCCTTGACTTACATTTTCGCTAGTTATGTCCTTAGTCTTCTGGGATATTCATTTATACTGTCACTACATAAGGTATTTGAAATTCCGTTGAATTTACATAGACAGTAAGCTGACTACAAACAATCAATATCAAAGTTATCTCAGGAACTTTGTAATAAGTTCCCGAAAAGTTTCATGCTTAGGTTAGGAAATAATACTAAAGTCAGAGAACTCAGTCCTCTACCAATTCGACGTATGCATGAATGTGAACTGAGTGGCAGTTAAGTATTGCGTCAATTTGTAGTTTTCATTTATACACCCGTTAACAAAATTTCTGTGGACAAGTTCTAAATTAAACTACCTGAGTTCATTTAAAATACTACACTTGAAATTTGGTGTTAACTAATTGAAGCTACACAGTAATGAACACATTTTGACCTACGTTTCGTGTTAATTTCACTTTTCAGTATAACACACTTGTAATACTGAGAGAACTGATGGATCTCAACATCGGTTACTTAATCAAGAACATTGATTATAACTTAATTAAATCAAATCGTATCATGAGTAAATATAAATGGTCAATTAAAGAAGAGGTAGATAAATTTACTAGATTGCGTTATATTCATTTTTAAGTTAATTTGTAACTGACAAGCGGAATTCAGCACGTGCGTTTCGTCCTATTCAGGACTCGTCGGCTAGATATATATGCATTCCACTGTTGATGTTCACGCCGGAATTCGAACCCAGTCCGTTTCGTGCCAAACGCCACCACATTCACGACTAAACTACTGAGTCTAACTTAAGCAACACTTGTGAATAACAGCTATATCGAGACAATCCTCTCATGATGTAGTAACAGCGACTGACCAGCTTCAGTTTATAACAAGTCAACGGGAAGTTACAAGTTTTTCCTATTGGTGATATATTCAGTTTGTTTCTAACTAAATGGACTAATTTTCATTAGAATAAAATCTGTTTTCTAAAAGCGATTCTTCAAAGGTACAATGTCGATAAGCTAAAGTGCACCTTAACATTACTTGAGAATAATTATTGTAAATTATTAAGAGTTGTAATGTTAATCAGTAACTTGACAGTAACATTAATTGAATAAATTTGATAATCATCAAGTTTAGTCTCAGAATAACTTCAAGTTCTTGGATTTCAAATTGTCCAAACGTAGCAACTACTGAAGCTTCTTTGACTGCTTACTGTTTTTTTAATTAACTTAAACTCTTGTTTAGAACTCTAGTCGACGTTACGGTACAAAATATATTACTTAGAATCTATAGATTTCTGAATGTAGATATGATTTACTGCTAAATTTTAACTTACTTTACATTCTCCTCTGTTATTGCATCCATGAAATTTACAATTGTTAATTTGTTTTTCACAATGTGTTCCATAAAATCCTGGTAAGCATTCACAACGATATAATACTTTTAATCCATTCGGATCAGGTTGATTAACACAAACACCATGATTTTGACAAATATTTGCATGTTCAGTATTATCACATACATGCATATCTGAAATAAAATGTGTCAAGAAACGCACAATTTTGAATTATTTCTTGATGGTGTTCTTCAATATATCAGACCTACTGATAAATGTTATCCAAGATAACCATCACCACTGTAGATCTATAAGTGGTGGATGAATTAAACCCTTGAAAATTAGGGGGTGGGCTGTTTTACATCACAAACTGACTTCAGTTAAACAGCCATTGAAAACAAAGTAGCATCAAGCAGATACTTCATCCTAGTATAGGACACCTCGGTAATATGAATCTATGATCTCATTAAGGAGGAAACACGGGACTACTAGGCTTTGCTGTAAGCACTTAAATTTTAGACCACTGTGTTAGCATCCAACACTTTATATTTCTAAGTTCAGTCAATTTGTCATATTGCACGATGTGGTGAAATTATAATTTACATTCTAAGAAAAATCTGCTGGAATTTTAGGGATGTTGGGGGGCCTGCATGCAGTACGATTAGTATATATCTGTAACTCATCCGTCAACCTACAAATGAATAAGTACATACGTATTCTAAAGTATAAGCCATGAACATATAGAACGTTCCTAACTTGATGACTATACACTCTCATTACTACAGTAAGCTATACACGAACAAAGAAATTAAATGGCAAAGTTATTTTCAATTAGAGATAGGGGGATCACAATTTGAACAATATGACAAATATCCCACTGGTAATGATTTCGAAATTAGTTATAAATCCTTGACATTGTAACCGTTGATGATCCTGAGTAGTTAGGACTAACCAGTTATAAAATGTAGTAACTGGAGCTCATTGTCACTTGAGTAATTTCACAGAGTCATAATACTCAACAACGAACACCGTTATCGATAGTCTGAAACTTAAATTAAAGAGGTCTATTAATTATTTGTTAGTTAAGCAGTTTAGAAGCTTACTTATATTGCACAACATCCCAGTCCAACCAGGTTCACATTCACATGTAAATGGCAAATAACTTGTATGTTTTGAGCTAAACTGACAATGCCCGTTTAAACAACCCGGTGTTGTTACACATTGATCGCAATTTGAGCCTGTCCATCCATCAGTGCAACTAATAAAATAAAGGAATGATAAAAGAAGTGTAGAACCTACTCTTTGTAATGTTGCGGAAAATCATCGTGACATCAACAAAATCAGTGGTTTTATACTAACAAATATCAGTAACGTGTTATATAGTGGGTAACGGGTTAGATCCCTGATTTCATAAAGTAACTACGACATATTGGCCGTTGAACAGTTGTGTGTGTTGTTGTTACGTGTTGTAAATTTTCATATTTGTTCTGCTTTTGTGATCAAAATTTACCAACCAAGTAATAATGTAGTCACTAATTAGAAGTGATATGACATGAAGTTCATTATTCTTTGTAGTTAGGTGGTTAGGGAGCGATGACGTTGAAACTTGTAAATAGGTTTCGTCTTATGTAGTAATCGTCAGCAAGCTACCCACTAGATAGAACTTCATGGCAACCTCCGTGGCCATGGGATTAGATTACACGAGTCGAGATTCCACGGAAAGCCTCAGTTTCTCCAACACTGTAAGTACGCCTTGCTAATTAATGCTAGCTGCCACAAAACCTAAATTTCAGTTAAATGTGTAACCTATCATAGTACTTATTTCAACCACGCCAGGATACCTATGAATAAAAACAGATTAATTTAAAACCTGGAGGACAAACAAACATCTGTGGTATACAGGTTCTCGTGCCGAGTAATCAGTTATTGGAAGTAGGATACTAACACAGGCCTTTGGTTACCTTTCCTCAAAACATAAATCTAAATGAAATCTGATTCAATTCCCCTACAACATATATAAGATTACAGCAAAATCTCAGATTTGGAAATATTTAACCTGTGGATTTTTGAAATTATTATGTAGTAAGTATTTCCAAGTAGATGTTAGATAGCATTTATGTACATCTGTAAATGCATTCCATTAGTCCTGCACTAATCATATATATTTTCACCGCCGAAAATATTTCATGTATGTATCTCAATCGTAATCACTAACTTCACCAGCGGGCAAATGATGATGCAGAATGTTTAGAAACCAGTGAAGTGACATTAGTTTCTGGGCTTATCAATAATTTTTATTCAGTGATTTACATTGTAGAACATAGTACATATATCCATCAATCTAAGTTTCCGTACCTCATTAACACAGAAAGATGGTCACCAAAGTAGTAGACGTAGGGACTACATTGGTGGTAGTAAAAGGTAGTGGAAAATAATATCCTGAAAGAATTATTTCGTGGAAAGAAAGGTATAAAATAACTGTAAGGCCAGGATTTAAGGGAAGAAGAAGTAGCGTGAATGTATCTGGGCTACTCTGACCGATTCTGAGCTATGGCACCTAGAGTCTCTAACCATTCATTACAACAGTTATACGGACTTCATTCAAGTGGTTTGTACATACTAACATGGTCAGCAACTTTATGGATTGATGCTACTTTATAGTTTGGCAGCCCCTAATTTAGTGGCTATAGGTTACAAACATTTTTGAAGGTGCGTTAGAACAAATAATAAGCACACATAACTGACTCATAAAAACAAATCTATAACAGAAAAAGTCATGAGAATAAGTGTGCATTCCGGAAACCAGTGGCTATGTTAGTTTTTGGTGCAGTTGGTAGGTATCAAGTCATTTAGTAATGTAATGGTTCTTGTCGCCAACGATGAATGACTTTGTAGGTCTGAATCGATGGTCAACTAAGTCGAGCATATTCAACATATCACGAGTTTGAGCAGAACTCGAACATACTGAATACTTTAATTTATCCATCATCTGAACGCATTAAATTAATAGTTCAGAAATACCAACCTAGAATCTTGTTAGTTTTAATTGTGTTTAATAAATTGTTTCCATAAATTATAATTCGCAAATAATCTGTAGTATTGTTTAACTTACCGACATAATTCGGACCCAATACAGGTTCCGTGTTTACAACCTTTTCTGCAAAGGGCTGAAATTGATGAAAATAAAAGATCTAAATTATCTACCATCCAGTGCATACAATAGAGCAAGCTTTAATCATAGTAGTGACTATAAGATTAATAAATCGAAAGGTAGATTTAACTACTTATTATCCGTTTTCAGTAATACGTAATTGTGTATACTTTACTCAGCTAATCAACACCATTAGTATCTTTAGAAGAAGGTAAGAAAATAAACCATAGCATTATGCCTCATACAAAAATATAATCTGATGAAATGCCTTCTATGTATGGTACTTTCCTAAAGCTATAATGAAGGTAATTCAATGCCGTCTCAACTTTGCTCCTTAATTTCAGAGGTGTTCGTGATGAATAGTATGATTATATAAAATTTATCAAATAAACACGTGATAGAGAGAGTAAAACAATAAGTTAGTTGTGAACAAGGTAAGCCGTTTAGGCCCCCTAGTAACTTCCTTCCTCAGCATAAAAAATGTTGTTGACATAACGGGTAGTTAAGGAAATGGCATGCGGTAGACAGCTCTAAGCATGAGATTACTTAGTGTGGTTAGTAAAGCATAAACTGAGTCATAGCTAGAGGTATGTGCGTATCGTTTAGAACTAGGAAGATTATGGTTAATGGTGTTTTGTGATATGGTGCAAAATCTGACGCGGTGATACTGGTCACTTTATTCTATATTTACTATGGCATCTTGGTTTTTCAATATTGTTTCATATTTCTTTATTACTTTTCGAATTACATCCTCTGTGTTTTCATTTTAAATACAACAGATACTACTATTATTTTTGTGGTTTGATCTTCATTCCTTTAAAATTCACACTGTTTGGCAATGTAAAAAAAGTTGTAACTATCAAACAAGATTAGTATGGATCAGCTTCTGAAGTTGAGAAAATTTTACTGCATAGGTCTATGGCCTAAAATAGATTTGTTTAGTACATGGTACCTCAAGTAAAATTCTGTCTATTACAATTCGATATAACCGCCAGTCTAAGTGAATAGATACTGCATAAACTATGTTTTATTACTCAGTGCCCAGTGGCTACCTTTAACCACTATGTACAAAATTTAGTAGTTTTATGCAGAAAAAGTTAAGAATGTGTTAGTCTAAAGTTAAAGCATGAAGTCAATTAGTCATTTCTTTTTTATCTCCACATTAAGAAATAGAAATAGATAACATTGGATGTGCACAAATATTACTGAGTTCACTCTAAATGCGTTAAAGTATAATCGCACTATGATATGCCGGGCACCTAATGTAGAATGAGTATAATCGAGAACTGTGTTTTAGAACATTATTTCATTTATCATAACTATGGACAATGTAATTTTTACATTTCTATGACTGTTACGTTCCCCTTAGCTGGTCCTTTTATTTAGTATATTTACTCTTAGTATATTGTTTATTACTATGAACTACAGTTACTTAGTTGTGCACAAGTTCTTCGCACTCACTGCCACTCTTTCTTTTGTTCTGTATCAGTGTTACATTTGTGATTTATGTATATATAAAAGCGTGATTAAAATATAATGCGTTTTCAGTTCTCAGTTTTCCGTTGTTTCCGGTTCCCGATTCTGGTTCTTCTATTATCGGCCTGGGGGTGAGTGGGCTTAGGTCAGTCACACATTATCAACTAGGCACACTTCATTGGCGTTCGCGTCTTCCAACCAAAACCCTCTCTTTTGGCATCATAACACACTACTATAAAGAGCACTATTTCTAAAACTGTGAAAAAATTAGACTGTTTCATTATCTGGAGTTATTTGTATTAGTGTGCGAAGAACATGCCTTGTGTAACGAAGCCAGAAATGTCAACAAAAACGAAAATAAACTTAATGAAAGTCAGATTATGAAGTAGAATGTATAATAACAATTAAACTTAACAATTCACTACTCATTTACTAATTGAATAGAAAAGGTTAACCATAATTGCGAAATTTGACACGCAATGAGGTAAATGAGAATAACCGTGGTCAGAAACCATACAAAATTGTACTCATTCAAATTTAAAGTTAATTGACAACTAACCTTGATTACATCTAGCTCCTGTCCAACCAGAATTACATATTAACTCACCAGTTTGTGGATGACACTGATAATGACCTAAGTGTGAATCACGTGGTTTACAGTAACGATTACAATATTCCCCATAATAGTTTAATGAACATAAATAACGATAACTTGCTGAAATATTAAAGTATGATGGTTTTGTTGTTGTTGATGAAGTCAATGAATTTGTCGTGTCTGTAAATTTCTGTTGTACATCTTCTACGCTTATGCTGTGACTGAGTTCATCTAACTTAATTGATGTCCATGGTTGGTTTAACTCAACCCTGTACAATACTGAAGACAATTGATCAACGAGCCATAAATCTGAAATGGCAAATATATGAGGTTTGATTGCAGCTCGACTAACTAACTAGAAATAGTTGAGATCAGTCCACAATATAAATATTCCACATATAAATATTCGAAAGAGAAATGAAAAGGAAACTATCTTAGCCAATGAGCGAGATTCCCTGTGAATATTATTATTGACATCACATAGAAAGTTCATTCTGTTGTTCATATTCATACAAATATAGTCCATCATATGTCAACAGTAATTTATTTTGATCCCTATCAATTATGCATAGAAGAAAACTTTAGATAAAGTATAATATCTACGTCAAGCCAAAATCACTCTTAACTTCAATACTTCAATGTTCATTCACCTGAATGAACTTTGATTTCAGTAACTGTAAGTGTCAAGTCTAATAGTAAACTAATAAGTAAACTGCACTGAAATATTGTGTTTGGTTTGGTAGCTACGCTTTACATTTTTATGAAAAAATTTACTGGACACTGAAGACCAGTCCGAAGAATATCTGTAATCCAGAAAGATTTAATGATCCCTAAGATTGGCTTTTAAAGGACCAAAATATTTTCATTGATTAATCCCTAAGTAGTGACCAATGTCATGTTTCGCAATTTGGTTCGTTTAAATGCATAGATCCCTAGAATTTAAATGCGTATTTTGGCTTCAAATTGCTTTTACTGAAATTTGGTACTGTTACGTTGAATTGATAAGTGTTAGTTTAAGCCATTTAACATGCTGTCAAATAGTCTAATTGTAGTTGCACATTTACAACGTTCTTGTAGCTGGGCCATATGTCTAATCTACTTGATTATATAAAGACGAATACTTCAGATATGATCATTCACTATATTCTCATTACAATTTTATTCACTATACTTTTGTACAAATTAAAAAAAGAAATTGAAATAGGTAGATAACAATCAGTGAAATGCAAGTGAATTTGTTTTATTTAAGACTCGTTAATTGAATGTACTTTCTACTGGTTACTACATCAAGATTTCAATCGACTACTTAATATTCAATTCCTGATATGAATATCACTACTGAAATACAAGAACTTTCAACTGAAGACTCTGTAATGTAAAAATGGTTTTATTTCTAACTACAATTTATTTATTTCTAAACTGAATATAAATTATTAGTATCAGTCAATCAGTTTAATGATGCAAATATCCCAATATATTTTATAGGTATTTTCGTCCATCAAAGAAGGAAAATATTTACAAAACTTGGGCGCCGAGTGTATGTAAGACATATGAATAGAATGTATTTGTAAATAATCTCAGCGGATGAAATTAAAGAAAATTCCAACGTTTCGCTTGGCAATCTGGTCCGAGCTTCTTCAGGGAAATAACCAAGATCAAAGTTATCGAATATAAATGTAAATAAGAGGTCAAATTTGATTCATGAATATCCAATCGTATACAGGGTATGAACATGTTATATGAGACATTGTAAATGAAATAATGTTAAAATTGTTGTGGATGAAGGGAGGTGTGCACTTAACATTATTTCACTTACAATGCCTAATATAACATGTTCATACAGTGTATACGATTTAATATTCATAATTCAAATTTGACCTCTTATTTACATTTATATTCGATAACTTTGATCTTGGTTATTTCCCTGAAGAAACTCGGACCAGATTGCCAAGTGAAACGTTGGAATTTTCTTTAATTTCATCCGCTGAGATTATTTACAAATACATTCTATTCATATATCCCAATATAGATTGATAGTAATTTAGTTTTGGTTATCAAAAATAAAATAATAATGCAAATATTTACTAATAATATAAGGAATTAGAAAACAATATGTATAGATATACAAATAAATTAACTAAGAATAAAATTTAAACAGACATTGTTTAAATGTCGTTACACATTCTACATACCTCCATTCGATGTAAGATGATACACATTGAATAGTAACTTTACATTATGCTAATAATATACACAAAGAAGAAAAATAACAATAAATCTATGAATAAATATGAATAAATCAAAAGGCATAATTTAGAATATTGTAATTAAAAATTTAATTATGTTATGTCATTTAGTTAAAATTATGCTATTCTCTTTTTAATATTGCCATTGAATAGTAATGTGACATCATTAGAATGTTAGTGATTATAATACTAAATCATATAAGTAAACCTGTAAGTGGTAATGTTATGACTTCAGAAAAGGCTATTATGGTGATGGAAAAGTATGCGTTCACATGCCTATCATGTGATTGTTAGTCCACCTCTTTCACTAGCTAGTGCTAAGAAGATAAGACAACTGAGCTGACTACCAGACAGAATCCTATTGCATTTCAAGCATTTCATGGTATATACATAAAACTAAACCACACAGTCAGCTAATTAGGTATTTAACATGAATACAAAACAACGAAGACACTGGCAGTGAATTGAGGTAACACGTACACAATCAATTAATTGTAGTTCATATGTGGGGAATGATATACTAAAAGTAAATGTGCTAAACGGGACGATTTGGGGGGGGGAGGCACAAGTGACATAATGATGATGAGGATAAAGTGCTTCTAAGACATAGTTCCGAAAGTTAGTTAATCTTTTTTAGTTTTAATGGATTGTAAACCACTTAAACTTAAGATTATGTATAAATAGCTCTAGTGAGTTTATACACCCCCCTCCATATCTCCCAGAAGTTTGATAAAACGTTTGATTTCATTATTTAGCGAAAAATATACTGTGGAATATCTGAAGGCACTTAAACTATCACATTTTGCTGGACTTGATGAGGTCCCTGAACACTGTATCGAAAGTTCAGGAGAAAAGGAAGGTAATATCTTTTATAAAGTGTCCAGTGGTCGGAATGTTGATTTTTGACTAACAGATGATGCTACTCCGTTTCTCATGACTGTAGCAAAGCCATCACTACATAAACTGCAGTGGGCATTTAAGGAGTTTATTTTTCCACATAAATTCGTATACAGATGCAATAGAAACACACAGGATACAGTGATTATCTCACACCATAATACAGTACATAATTTAGAAAAGGCAAGAATTATGTCTCAAGCATGTTATTCAACTACATCTTTGCTTTTGATTCTGTTTCTAGACCTATACTGCCAAACAGATTTGATATCTTTATCACAGAAAGTCGTGCAATCAACTGGCTCCATTCTTATAACTGTGGAAGAAATTAGTATACTGTGCATAAGTAAAAGTACTCTATTTGTCTTTTAATAGAAGTTGGTATACCTGAAGGTGTTTTTCATCCCTCATATTTCTTGTATGGTCTGCAGTCTTCTACAAAAATTACCTTCGTTAATTACGTAGGTGATCTTTTCACTTGAACATCTATTTCTTCTTCCTTAAATTATTCCGAAACCAATGGCTTCCTAACGACGAAAAATGGTCTACTTTAAATGGTCCTATACTTAAACCATCTAAATGTTAAACTGTTTACTTTAAGTTATCGCTTTAAAAGGATATAAATATCCATGTAAATTCGAAGGATGTTTGTACCACTCAAGATTCTGTAGTAACTACTATGTCAAATGTCATTTATCTTAGGGCGACTTTCACTATGATCAACCTTGGTCTTCACATGTTTTGTCAGTAACAATGAAACATTTTCGTTTACATTACTATGTAAGTAGTATTGGCATTACTAAACGTTTATTAATGCAATTTGTCAGCTCCTGCATATCACCTATTATTTTAAACCATTTTTCACTATTTTGTTACCAGCCTTTTTAGAAAGACTAATAGATGTTGAGTAGAGTACTTAAAGTTGTTAGTAAAGTATATGTTGAAAATGTCAACGTTATTATGAATGCCATCGTGGATAGAGAATTGATATCCTGTAAACAAGTCTCTAGTACTATTCTATCAGATATAAACAGTTCACTTTATTCACATTTTTCTCTTTGTATATCTCATGACAGAACGACATAGGAATTAATTTACATCAAAAAATGTCGAAAATTTCTGCGACTCCATAACCAACATGTGTACCATGTGATGTGCAAGTTGTAACGATCTAATTGGCAATCTATGCTTCTGGAAATACAGGTTATTGGATGGCGTAAAGTTACTTATTTTTCACGATAAGACTTTCATCCAAATATAAACACACACGCATATGTTCTTTAGTTTCCCTTGTTTACGTCATTCTGTGTATATAATATTGAATAGAACCAAGATTATTATTATTATTATTATTATTATTATTATTATTATTATATTATTGGCAGGAACAATATCAGACGATGATTTCTGAATTTGACGAAAATTCGGTTTATTCGAGACTGCAGGTACGTTTTACTGATGACTGACAGCAAGCTCAAAATATTAATCACGGATCACCACAGGCTTACTTTCATCTGTTCAACATGTCAGTATGTATTTGACTTGAAATTACTAGTGGTAAGTAAACTGACTAATATCTCAAATTCAGTAATGACTAAGTCAATGTCATCATAAAATACGGCATTGTTTCTAAAGCCGATTGTGTAGACTTAATAAATCAGGCGCTACTGGGCAAATATAGAAACGAGAAGTCAACTAAATGTTTACGGTTGCGATACACTTCTGAAGATATGAATAGAAAAATAGTTGTCAAATAATCACCTGATTATGAACAGATACTCATCTAACTCAACCTATAAGTGAACAACATCTACAAGAGCCAATTACTAATTTCACGACTAGAGTAATATATTTCTTGGAAATATCTAAATATTAGTGCATTCAGTAAATTGTTCTATAATTCCTAAACGAATGTCTGTATTCCGCCATGGAAATCAAGGGTGCTCACTGCTGAGGAGTTCTATACTATAACGAAACAGTTCCCGATTGTTCTATAGTTTTCACTGGCACTGTACCAACATCAATCCTTGATAAATCCAACCAACTAAACCCAATACCGATCTTCACAAAAAAACACAGTTCAATTACAATTCCATTTTGTTTGCAAAACTTACAATGCATTTTACTTCTCATGTTATACAGTGGAGTGAATCCTCGGATACATACTATTAGTTAATCCGAAAAATAACTGTGAAATTAACCTTTAAATAGTGAAGTTAGATTTCTACACTTTACATCCTATTCAGTAGTATTTCATGTCCTGTGCATATGTATTCGTGTGCATTTAACCTTAAGGTGACTTCGTTTTCTTTCTCCTTTTAAAGTAGTAAGTCTAAGTATCAGTAGATTTGACTGTGGAAGTTGTTGCCATAGTGTTAGTTGTAGTCGTAGTAGTAGTAGTAGCAGTAGCAGTAGCAGTGTTTACTGTGTAGTAATTATGGTTCCAACCCTAGTGGTAATCTTTAAATTTGTATATTCTTCATATATATTTGCAATGTTTAAAACTTGTATACATCACGTAAAATGAATAAAACTTCCGGTGGAATTACATAGAATAAATTACAAGTGTAGAAACATGTGGTTTCATTTTGTCACACAGCCTTATGCTTTGTATAAACAACAACTTCAGAAATAAATAAACATGTAAGTCGAACAGATAAGAAACAAATGCACAATTGATTTAAATGAAAGCAATATGGTTTCGTTTGTTTTTTTTAGATTCAGAGTCCAAGTATGTTCATCTAAACAATTTGGTATGCAGATTGGACATTTATTGCTAAAATATGATGAATATATGTGTATAGTTGTATAAAAAGGAGTATATGTACTATTATGTCCAATTTTTTTCTGATGATGATAACACATGAATAATGAATGATGATATCATGCTGTGAATAATAATTTCTTTATTCTACTTTCGGCATTATGAAATAATAATTGATTTAGATGAATATTGAAGGGTTGCATATCTAGTTGTAACGAGTTAGTTAAGATGCATGTAGAGGTTAGCAATTTTTGTAATTTAGATCATATACTGAGCTTAATACGGAACTCTCTCTGTAGTACGTATCCACCACCGGTAACTTAGGTCAAGTCATATACTAGGATGAAACCTCTGTTGAGTTCTTCTTGGCGTCAGATGGTCCTCTAAGTGAAATCACTTCATGATATAAAATGCAAAACAAGTGTAGGTTAGTTAAGGAACTATTATAAAGCAAGTAATGGGACGATTTCATAACTTTGAATCTTCTTCTTGTTTGAACTTTTAATTCCGGTTAGCAACTGTGACTTTATTTTGTAAAGTTAAAATAACTTTGGATAACTTTATAAACTCAATTGAATAAATTTCACGGATTTACAAAACAAAATTTTTATGTAGTGGGAATCTAAAAGTTTTGAGAACTATTCTTGCTAACACTTCTTTTTTGTTCCTGACTACAACTGTTTATTGATCTTTTTTTGTTGTTTCAAGAGTGGAAATTGCAAATGATGTATTAATACTCAAATGAACGTTTCATTCAAACTAAAACCTTAGAATAATGTACATTCAAATACATGTCTTACAAATATCATTATATTCAATTCCTTCAGTGTATTATGTTTCTTACATGAAATTACTCATTAGCAGTATTTTATAAGTAGTAAGTAGGATTAGTTGAATAATTTAACATTTACTCATCGTTATTTTCACTTGGCTCATATTTTTGAATCAATTGGATTTTATCAAGTGATTAACTTGCTTAACATTAAGTTACCGAATATATTTCGAAAACTATAAAATGATTCTATCAAATTCAATAATAATTGTATTATGATATATCACTATCATGTATTCTATGACAAATATAATCACATAAAGTAAATTGTTCTTAAGAATTCTGTACAAACAACTAAATGACTACATCTGACAATCAGACCATAGTCCCTAAATCATTTGAAAAATTTCCGGGTAGTCGTTGAATTAAGCGTGTGCATAGCATAGCCATCAGTTTGAGTCAAAAAGTTACTTTGAGAACCGTGCTTAAGAAGCCCAAGAAGTTACAGTATGCATCAAACAGAAGAGTTAAGCCAAGTCGAAGTGTTACAGCCGTCAAAAGATATTCCTGAAGTGATTGCATCATTGACTCTTTGATTCATGAGTGCAATAAGTCAAAACATCGACGGCTTGCTTTGGAGACAGAGGTTGTCCAGAGTGTCAGAGTGTTATTCCTGTTGCAACACAAAAATCACACAATATTACGTGAAGGAGAAGATCAGTGTTATTTTATAGTTGTACATGACCACACTCAGATTCAAGTGAATACATAGGACCTTGTCATAATTATTTCTTTTCAATAATGGGGAGGTGTTAGGACGACTCCCATAAACCTCAACGAAGCATCCAGAACCCTTGAAAGAGCCGGAGAAATTCGATCCAATCACTGATGAGCAGAACCTCCCGGAATCTCAACGTAGCGCGTTCTGATTGGGTAATAGTTGAAACTTCTTAGTTCGGACTGGATGGATTATAATACTGATTTTGTTGTTTCAAGAGTGGAAATTGCAAATGATGTATTAATACTCAAATGAACGTTTCATTCAAACTAAAACCTTAGAATAATGTACATTCAAATACATGTCTTACAAATATCATTATATTCAATTCCTTCAGTGTATTATGTTTCTTACATGAAATTACTCATTAGCAGTATTTTATAAGTAGTAAGTAGGATTAGTTGAATAATTTAACATTTACTCATCGTTATTTTCACTTGGCTCATATTTTTGAATCAATTGGATTTTATCAAGTGATTAACTTGCTTAACATTAAGTTACCGAATATATTTCGAAAACTATAAAATGATTCTATCAAATTCAATAATAATTGTATTATGATATATCACTATCATGTATTCTATGACAAATATAATCACATAAAGTAAATTGTTCTTAAGAATTCTGTACAAACAACTAAATGACTACATCTGACAATCAGACCATAGTCCCTAAATCATTTGAAAAATTTCCGGGTAGTCGTTGAATTAAGCGTGTGCATAGCATAGCCATCAGTTTGAGTCAAAAAGTTACTTTGAGAACCGTGCTTAAGAAGCCCAAGAAGTTACAGTATGCATCAAACAGAAGAGTTAAGCCAAGTCGAAGTGTTACAGCCGTCAAAAGATATTCCTGAAGTGATTGCATCATTGACTCTTTGATTCATGAGTGCAATAAGTCAAAACATCGACGGCTTGCTTTGGAGACAGAGGTTGTCCAGAGTGTCAGAGTGTTATTCCTGTTGCAACACAAAAATCACACAATATTACGTGAAGGAGAAGATCAGTGTTATTTTATAGTTGTACATGACCACACTCAGATTCAAGTGAATACATAGGACCTTGTCATAATTATTTCTTTTCAATAATGGGGAGGTGTTAGGACGACTCCCATAAACCTCAACGAAGCATCCAGAACCCTTGAAAGAGCCGGAGAAATTCGATCCAATCACTGATGAGCAGAACCTCCCGGAATCTCAACGTAGCGCGTTCTGATTGGGTAATAGTTGAAACTTCTTAGTTCGGACTGGATGGATTATAATACTGATTTTGTTGTTTCATGTAACTATAAATAAACGATTATTTTGTGCAGAACTGACTCTCCATTTTACGGAAATAAAGTTTTCCAATCTTCTCGTCTTCTCGCTTCTGAATTTGCGACTAGGAGGGTTCAAGGCGTTCGAGTGCTAAAGTTGTTTGCGGCTAGTCAAGATATCACACACGAGATGTAACAAAAATGAAGCTACAAGAGGACAACTTATTACTAACTGAATATATTGAAAAATAATTGCCGACTTTTAATTAAATTTTCTGGATTCATAACATGGATAAAGTGAATATCTAGTCCCATGAATAACTATCCACTTTATGAACATGTCAGTAAGTTCTCTAGCGTCATCCAATTATTTGGAAACTGTCGGACTTTAAAAAGAAACTAGATACTATAGTGGTGATGCAGTTGGTTTTTGATTAAATGAATTCCAACAGAATTTACAACCAAACCAATTTCTTGATAAATCATCTGTTAATCAATACACGCAGGTACAGTTAACAGATAATACTTACTTTTATCATTGTACTTAATTTTACATTATAAGTTAAATTTACACGATTGATTGATGCATTCATACTAAGTAAACCGGTTAATATTTGTTCATGTCCTATTTCACAGTCCACTGGTAATAAATCATTATAAATTTCCCAGGAAAAGGATGGTGTACGACTATAAGCATGAATTAAATTATTTTGATGTTTCATTAGAATTGATCTATTTACTGGAATATGATAGTTTGCATGGTTTATATACTTTATTTCAGTTATACATATGCCTAAAACAATATGACATTGGTTAATATTGATATGTTGTAAGCAATTCTCTGTAAATGTCGATTCATTGGATTTATTTAAATGATTGACTGAATTCAACATTAAATGTTCAATGTGTAAGTTGAACTCACTTCTTGTGAAGAATTTCTACATGAAAAGTTAAAAAAAAATAAAATAAAATGAAATAGATAAGATTAGATGTATGCAGTTTTGGATTTATAATGACCGAGTTTATAGCAATGCTGTGATTGTTTCTTCAAGGCGTTATACCAAATACTTTCCGTTATTTATCATACCATTCGGTTGATGAGTAGGGTATATTAGAATGTAATTTCAATTAAATATATTTCATTTAAAGCACTAACTTCCATGATATTTGTAATCTTATCACGTAGACTGGATTTCGCTAAGGTAATCATGTTAAAGTAAAACAGATACGTATAACTCGAGGCTTAAAAAAGCATGGCATATAAAAGATAGTTGCTTCAGTCTTTGGACTTCTCATATGGTGATTTAATATTAATGTTTCGATATTATGAACTAAGTCCTATGTGCTCTGGATAATTTCAGGAGAAGCTTCCAGTGAGGCATAAATTTTACAACTTAGTAATCTGAATTTATTCTAGACCGGCTTAAACTTTTGTGGTAATTTGACCTAAAATAAGTAAGTTATGTGATGAATGAAACAGCAATATGGTTGAAATAATTAACAACTCTTTGAATGTTCATCATAAGTGCTTAACACATCATTTTCGCCCAATTCTTCGTTCATTTAGCCATCGAGAAAATTAAACAAAAACGTAGTTATCAAGTGAGATTTCATTTCGATCTCTAAATGACACTATATATGTGTTTTTCACCCTGAACACTGAAATATACTACACTAACTTGCTCATAGAAGTTAGCTAATGGTAACACCAGACGCTTAAAATGAAATCCTTAATGAAATAATGCTCCATGGTAAGCAGCATTTATCCATTTTAATGGATGAAAAAAACGGTGGATAATAATAAATATGACATTCTTGTAAACATTGAAAGCGTTATGAATTACATCACCGCTATTACAATTTCTTGGTCACAACATAGTGTCTACTAGTAAAACTCCTATACAAATGTTATATAACAAGTAGCGTGATGGATAATTAACTAATCTATGAAGGTTGAAGTGGTTACTTATTTTATTTGGATGTTTATGAAATTAGGTGAATAGTTTAACTCGATGACAAAATAAATTGTTTCTGAAGGCTGAACATTTGAGTTACATAAGTGCATATTGCAAACACAGTGCTCTATGCAAGTGCGCATTCCAAACTTTGAAGAACTGTCCAACCCAATAGTATGCGTAAAATGTGTTGATTAGTGCAATTGCATAAACTCAATAATGATTAATTAAAATAATATGATGAATGAAGTTTCGCCTCTTTCGCTCTTTCTTACAATGTCACTCAATATTCGTCTGGTGTTCAATTTCAAATCTTTATCCCTTGAGAGGGTTACAAACAAAACACAACCCATTAATATGAACTATATACAAAACTGCCATGAGATCTAACACATCAACATTTTAACTTCAAAAACGTTTTTGGAGAATTATAACTTCAACGACTATATTGACAGTTAGATTCATGTCTACGGTGTGATTTTAGTTTATTAGCATTTTTATGCATATAACTTTATATAGTGGACTGTGAACTAGGTGTTTTTTTACTTCTCTGATCATAACAAACGGTACATCAAAGTATTCAGAGAAAACACAACGTAAAAGATATCTGCTAACCCGAACATCTAATTGAAATTGACAAGATACGATATTCGATAGCATAATTGATTGATATCAACTTAAAGTAAAGCCAAAGTAGACGAAAACAACTTAACGTAATAATAAAACTTGTTCGAATGTTTCCCAACTTCATCTTATCCTTCTAAACAGAAAATTATATAAATTACCCAACAATTTCAATCAGTCTTACGGGTATAGTAAATAAAACTAACCTTGTATAGATGATATACCTAAAGTACATAACTTTCTTATTCACCTGTCTATTTATCTACAAGTCTACTTACTGATATGTCTACTCATTTGAATGTTTAACACACGATCTATTCATCCGTTTATAAGTTAAAAGTTCCGTTTTCATACTTAAAAAAAAGATAATCTAAAGAAAATTACCTTTAAACGGATGAAAACTCTCTCTCACTCTGTCGACTAAGTTACCTAAATTAGAAGTAGACTTAATTTGACCAAGTTAATAAATTACTTACATATGAATATTATGACCTTCTGAAGAGAAATTAGTTCAATAATAATAATAATAATAATAATAATAATAATAATAATAATATGGGCGTCATTAGTTAGACACTTTTGGGAAATAATTAATATGATATGCAATGTATTGGTTTATTTTATCCCATGTACCATTAATTCATCCTTAGTTAGTTAATATGTAAACGTTAAGGTCATTATGAAAATCATTTACAGACTACATATACCGATAACAGTATAAAATGCTTTATGAAATAAAATGAAATCTTGTAAGTATTACATACGTAATAATAACAATAGTTATCTTATTATGTAATCTGGTCGACAATGAATGAACACAATCAACTTAGATTAGTACATTTAATCAAATAGAATAGATATTTTGATTTAGTTTACATTTTTGTGAATATGAAATAAGACGAATTCATTTAATTATTAATCTGTAAAAGTAAGAATGATAACCGTTGGAGAATAGCATTAACTCGCATATTTTTGTTTTAACTTCTTATCAACTATTTTACAAAACAAAATCAATAACATTAATTATTTAAAGAAATTTCAGCATATTTCATATCATCATAGTGAAAGAGTTGTCTTCAGTGATGCAGAATAATGAAAAATAATAATTATGGGAGAACAATAAGAGATGTTCGTTTGATCGAATATTTCAGGAGTACACATAAGATAAAACTTAGGTCAAGAGTTTTCTGTCAAATACATTCAACCACCATTATTGTCATTTGTAACTGAATTCTAATGTTATTCAGTTGGAAGGTAGTGAGGTTAATAAGTATGGCATATGGGTTTAGTATACAGATTTGTTAAATAATGAATTATTTGATTGAATATGTTACATGTTGATGTCGGTAGGGTACCACTAAAAACCAGGAAACACTGGATGAAACACACACTACAACGAAGCAGCTATCCAGTGCTCCTTAGTTATCAGTGGTATCCTATCAGTATCAATCTGTGACATATTCAATCAAATAAAATAACCAATCTCCACACAAATAACCATCCCAATTGAACTATAATAATGAGCTCATTAGTGACTAACTCCAGGATATTCCTGAAGCTCTAGTGAGAAGTCGTGACTGGTGGAGTTCAGATTTGTCGCGTGTGAGACAGTTATCACCAATCACAATGGATGATCGTCGCGTTATATGTCACAAATCGATGGAAGTGAAAATTCTACCATTGGATGTCGACCCAGTGGTGCAGATGGTTAGGCGTTTCGTTAACCTTAAGCCCATGTTGTGGAATGTGGGGTGCGCATTGTTGAGGAGTTCCACACTAGAACGAAACAACTGTCCAATGCTCCATGGTTTTCAATGGTACCCTGCCAACATGAATTTGTGGCATATTCAATCAAATAAATAACCATCCCAATCGAAATAATGATTCGCTTTTACTAATTTACAAGTTAATTGCAAACAGTAACTACGATATATAGGTGAATATCTTCGTTAGGATTTATTCTATGAGGAAATACTAAAATAAAGCAACAAGTGATTTGCAATTACCGCGTTTTCTTATTTCTAAGCCTTTTGAATTTATATTTCCGACTAGGTACTTTTGAATATACTTAATTCAACGAAAACGAAGGTCGCTGAACATGAAGTTTCCTTATCAATGTCATCCTTTTTCTTTTAAACTATTGTCGTATTCGTTAACGGTTCAATATATTATATTTGTTGATCTTTGATGAGGAGCAGCGCTATGATGACTAGGGAATCCAATGGATTCTTATAATAAACTGTCAAGTTTGCAATAGCGAATCTAAAATTCATTCCTCGAGAAGGCTGGGACATTGTAAAAAAATGATTTTCTCCGCTAAAATGCCTACATTTTATTTGGTGATTATTTTAGTTGAAATCGTCTAAATTATTGGAAATTTGTAATTTCATGTCTGTCTTTAACAAATTCTCACATGAAGAATCTTTTGTTCCAGCGGAATAAATCAGCGTTTTGTTGTTTCTTTTCTGTTTTTCTTGTCTAATGTCAAAGACGCTGTTGGTGTATCCATAGATTATTGTAGGCTACAAAAATAAGCCTATTTTAGACTTTTCGCAACATGATTTGTTTTGTGCATTGTGATGGTTCATTATTTCTCATTCCATAACTAAAAATCTATCGCCTTGTCAAGAAATAGTATTAAGCTTCCTTGATAAGTATGCAGCTACTGTGACTTCTAAATGTCTTGGAAATTAACCCCATAACTCTATCAGCTTACCTGTTAATACAATTTGTAGAATGATTTTAGGCATTTGTAGTTGTTACGCCGGGCGATTAAAGAAAAGTAACGAACTTTCAGAACCGTATTTTGGGGGACTATTCTCTTTATTTTATTCATGAGTGATGTAACCATTTTATTTCTATGATTGTTATGTTCCCCTGGCCCGGTTCTCTCGTTTTGTATATTTACTTTTGGCGCATTGTTTATTTACTATGAACTACGCTTACTTAATTGTGTACAAGTCGTCACATTTATACCACTATTTCTTTTGTTCTGTACAAATGTTAGATTCTTGATTGGTTTACTGTGCGGTCTGACTCTATGTATATATAAAGGCATGATTAGAATATAATACGTTCTCGGTTCTCAATTCTGGTTGTTCTATTGTCGGCCTAGGGGGGTGAATGGGCTTACGTCAATCGTACATTCTCAACTAGGCACGTATCTCATCGGTGTCCACGTCCACCAACCAAAATCATCTCCTCCTTCCTTTCTTTTCGTCATAACAGTAGTATACTGAATTCCATTAGAAAATACTTATCAAATAACTTGCATTTATACAAAGTAAAATATCTAACTAAAATGGTGTGAAGAATCTGTAACATAATTAACTGCCATTTGATCCAGTTTACAAATGAAATCTGTTTAAAAGTCCTATAACAGTAATCTCATAAAACTATGAATTTATCGAAATGAAAAATGTAAATTACTGAAGTGTCAACTTTGAAGGTTAAGTACATGCATTGATGATGATTATTCTCTGATGCAACTTGAGATGTCTACTATTAATAAGGAATCTTATAACAGATGTAAAATGCTTCCCTTTGTTTAGAATATTCACTTAAGTGTTAAACCATCTCCATTTTATAATATTCTCTTCATCTTTTAACTTCATAATAATCATAATCATGTTTTCTTAGTGAATAAAATAAGTTTTCATCTCGTCGCCATACATAACTAGCTATTTCTTACTATTTTTGTTTGTCGTTATTATTGTATCTTCCCATTTTCTTCTCTAAGTTTTTTTTCTCGTTAAACTGAATTCTGTATTTGTCTACTAACAGTTAACTAGCTGATTAATTGTTTATCTTTGAATTAGGTTAAATGTAAAAAGAAACAACAAAAAAATCTCTTTTATCTTCATTTTATTTTATTTTATTTTTTGATATTTTCATTTTCTCTTTCTTTTTGTTTTTTAGTTTCACTATCATTTTCTTTTTATACAAAATGTGAATGAGTAATGCATTTAATTCTATTTATTTCACATATGTACATTTAAGTTACTGATAAATTTCTATTAATTACAAATACAATAACTAATATGAAATTGAAATTGAACATTGATGATTTGTAATGAATGTGAAGTTGTATAATACATATTGTAGATTAACTTAAGCTAGAAATGTTAATGCTCAACAATTATGTGGTCTGAAATCAGATGAACTTTCAAAAAATGATCTTAGGCTATATCACCAATAGGAATATGAGTGTACATTACTGAAGAGTAACATACTGGAACGATATACATGTTCAATGCGTTCCAGTAGTTGTCTAACCAACATCACTTCGTGATATTAGATTAAAATTCAGCACTCCTCATGGCACCTAATAATGAAAATATTCACTGAATTCGAATAATGAGTTCTCAGTTTAATAACTCAAAGTTAGTACACTTATTATTAGGTATGATAACACTAAGTTCTGTGTTAAAGACAACAGTCTATAAAGAATAAAAGAGAAATGAATCACCGTTCAAATATATGACACAGTTAGTACAAATTGATCACACTATTTGTCCTGTATAACTAGTCTTTTAGTTCTAATCAAACTCTATTAATCAAACTGTTATATCCCTACATATCTAAGCTACTAAACATCATTTCCACTATATTATGATATTAAGGTGTATGAATGCAGTAAGTATGAAACCTTCAACAAAAATCTCATGCTAATTATTAAATTATTACCGAAGATTAGTAAGCGTTTGTTACTTTCCGTTTTTGGTATTCAGCATCACAATTTTTTTGCTATATACGCATGGTCAGAGGGTTACCTACACACATCTCTAAGCCATATGTATCCACAAAATTTGGAAGGTGACTGGGTTTTGGAAATTAGTACTGGTCGATAGAACATACTTCTATCTTAATATTATTATTTTTAATAGGACTGTAACTCATTCCATTCGTGATGAACCCTTGAGATTCGTATTGAGTTACTGCATCCAGGCAGTAATAAGTGTGAAATGGATATGTACGTAATATATGAATGTACATGTATCAACCAAGTATTTAGAACTTATATTGCACACAATCCAAAATATTGTGAGATATATCGACTACTGTCCTAGACAAATTACTGTGTATTTCATATAGTCATAGCTCATAATTAGTGTTATTGAATTCCCTTCCTAAAGTTTTGCAATCAGTGTGCACGTTTCGTCCTATCTGAAACTCGTCAGCTGAATATATCTTCATTGTAATAATGAGGTTTTCACTGGAACTTATACTAAAAATGTCTAAACAATGTAATTTACTCAAGGTAAACCTATATCAACAAAATTTAGTCAGAATTCAACCCTGAACATCCACTAATGAATAATTCATATTCATGACAATAATAATAGTAATAATAAACTAGTATATTGTTACAGATTACTCATATTTTGAAACCAAATAATTACCATTAAAACGACGAATAATGGCTCTCTGTTCCAAGTGTATATCCTTTGTGACAAATCTAATTTACTACTAAGTTTCAGTTTGTCAACTGAATTCAGAGAGTAGAACAAGTTGAACAAATATCATAAGTGATTGAATATGGCAGGGTACCAGTGAAAATCAGGAAGCACTGGACAGGTGTTTCGTTCCACTATGGAACTCCTCAGCAGTACGCGCTACAGATTCTGTAACAAGGGTTTCAGGTTAACAGCGAGTGCCCAACCCTCTGCTCTACTGAGCCGGCACCCAATGGTAGAGTCCCCACTTCTATCAATTTGTGATATATATATATATATTGGATACCGGCCCAATATTGCTGAGGGTTAGGCGTTCACTGTTAACCTGAAAACCTTGGTGCGGAATCTGTGGTGCGTGCTACTTAGGAGTTCCATAGTAGAACGAAATATCTGTCCAGTGCTAGCTGATTTTCAATTGTATGCTGCCAACTTCAGTCTGAGACATAATCAATCAATTAAAATACAATTCTCCACAAAAACAACCATCTCAATTAAATATCGTAATTTTTAACATCTAAATGGTTGGATGTCTGTAGCACAACTGTACATATTTAGCTTACATCGTCGAAAAAGCACCACATATATTTTCACGTAGTGAATAATTTAAATCATCGTCATTTACATTTTGTTCGAAGAAAATTGATTAAAATTTCACTACATTTTGAATAATAAATCAACATTTTCAAATTATATGTACCGATCTAATGCCAATAAATCTGAATAAAACTGATCTAAGATCTTGGTATTATCTGATGAAATGTTGAAACAATTCTTAATTACAACATTGTAATAACCAGTAAATAACTTTGTTACATTGAATGATATGATATAGTTGTACCAATAACATGATAATTTGTGATTATTTTCACTGATTATTATTTCACTGGGTGTGATTAAGGAAAGATTTTATCCAATAATTAATGATTATGTAACTATTATGAACTGATATGTGAGGTTCAGTATAAACAATGATTTATGGGTGAAATAATTCATGAAAGTGAGTAGTTGTAGGTAGTCAACAAAAAGTCGTGGTCCCGATGGGAACGGGGCAAAGTTTACACGTATGTGATCACAGTTTATGTTTTACAAAGAGCGTCAGGCACGCCATAAATTCACATCTATCTGATGAATGCTAACTACCGAGAAAGCCAAATAAAGTAACATTTCTTTGAGACTAACTTCAACTATTTACTTGGATTATTATAACTGTAGGTTAATCTGTGAAGTTTGATAAACAACAATATGCGTTAAGCAAACAAGACATTGATCACTCCTCAGCAATCAACAAATATAATTATATCTCCATACGAATAAGTGAACTGCATGGGCAAGCTATTGCCTCAGTAAATTACTATGAATCATGAAAAGTGTCTAGTTAAAATAATTCTATTTAAAAGTATATGATTATGTAAAGTAGTGAATTGAACATGTAGCTGAGACAGATTACATTAAGCACCCACGGAAATGAATTTATACGTTTGCGTGACTGGTAGTGTCTTTGTGTATAGATTCCATCCTATTACCAAATTTCCTGATAAGTAAAATAGCACCATTCACTTACTAACTTAGAATTGAAGGAATCACTTTTCCATTCCCATTCTATTTGTAATACAAAGCATTTATTGGCTAGTATGATTAATATATTCCAATCTAATGTAATTGACTTCAACCGTTATGATTTCTCACTAACAGCGATGAGTTTAACATGTACGCTGTTGTATTTTCACGTTCGTTTTGGCACCATCTTAAAGTTTTCTTTTCATCCCCCCCCCACCCTACAACTCTGACACCACTTCATTTGGTAAAACTTACATAAAAAATAAAATGTTTGCTAGTAATTAATGGTCCCACATTTTTAGCTTAGACCTAAATTAATTAAAGTCAGTGGTTAAATACTATAACATCGGCGAATTGGGAACATGCCTTCGGTTCTCCCTATAGATTCACTTAAACATCATTGTATGCTTAGCTCCGGAAATTAATCATTAGTGGACTGTTATTCATTGTAATTGGATGTTATGGAAATTATGATATCAAATTCAAACTCAACAATCTCCCGAAGACACAATTATAATCAATATCAGCTGACTAATGACTAACTTCTTGGAATTTTAGTGGGGGATTAAGATCAGTGGAGTTCAACTATGTCAAGTATGAAATAGTGACACACCGATGGCAGTTGATGAGGTAGTAAAAATACATGGTGGATTAAGAGAAGTGAAAAATAATAAATATTGGATGCAGGCCCTATATTTTATCAGTTGATCATTCACTACTAAGTGTGATAGTCCTGGACTCAATTCCCAAGTTGGGTAGTACACGTGCACTGCTAAGGATTCTTATACTAGGACGAAACATCTGTTAACTTCTTCCTAGTTTTTAATGGTTGTCTGGTTCAGGTTAATTCGTATTATCAGATTGAGGTATTCCAGTTAAATTTACATTACGTAAAACTCAAGATACAAAAAACTGTTGAGATACACTTGTAATCATAAGAGAAATCATCTCAATACAAAAAGTTGAGGTTATATTTTTAACATTTTGAATGCTTATTGTATATCACTCAATATTTTCCTGTCTTTTCTTCGTTCATCTATTGGAGTGTAATCTTAATTAATGACTACATTACTAGTTTAAACTCTTACTATATTGGTATTTTTCATAGAGTATATATTGGAAGTGCTATACTGAATTTATTCATATATGACAATTGTAGATATCTTCAAATGATCAAAATGATGCTTTTATAGAAAAGTATACTTGAATTCACAGTGTTCATTTGCTATATAAATGAATGTTTTAAGTATCATATATTTAGTAAACACTGAAAAAGTTATGGTTAACCTCTAACAATGTTGTGTACAATTTAAAACTTTGTCAATAGTCGACATTCATCATGACATTTTGAACAAATGATATGCATAAAAGTATATTTTATAGCTTATTTTACTCGTAGTACAAAATATTCAACTTTAACTTGAATATACCAATCATTTTGTAGATTAATAAAATTTCTATCATTATTACATAATTTTGAAGATGATCTTTTTCTACTAAATAGTTGTCAATCTAATAATTTACTTCTATCATTCTATTAAACAATTACTTGTATACAATTACTTGTTTATATTTAATGTTGTATTAAGATTAAACTATATTGAGAATTACTTCATCAATGATAAATATGTATAACAGTATAATTGTATGATTGTATACATTAATGTACATTCTATTGAAACTTTATAACATTAGAATGTCATGTATTCACTTAGCTTAAATGTATCGAAAAATTATATCTTTATGTAAATTTAGTGTTCTACTCCTTTCCCCATCCCACTTCCACTCCCACTTCCAACCTTTAAAATAATTAACTAAGTACATTAATGTTAAAAATAAAATAAAGAAAATAAACTAGAGAAAAAAAATCTCAATAAGTAGTCTATTTCTACACGAATATGTTTGAATATTTTGGTAATTTAAAAAAAAAAATACAATGTGAACATTATGGTCATGATAAGTTCCTATTTCAATATTTAGATCAATATTTTTTTTCTTCTATCATTTAAGTAACTAAATTAAAACGAACAAAAAAAATAGTTTCCAAGTTGATCTATGCAATTTTGATATGTACATAATGTATTTTATTACCTCACAAATCATTATGTCATAATCATTAAAGGAATATTAATTGTATGTCTACACACACACACACACATACACATATACACTAAGACATGCCTTATGTTTAATTCACGTTGAATTACGTCGGTTGGATTATGAAAATGGAATTATTATCGATTTATGTTATTTGTTTAACGGAGATCAGATCGTGTCATTAAAACAAAGAAAATTTTATATAGTGAGAAATTTAATTGTTGGTTACTGATAGAATTCACTCAACATATTTTGAACTGGTACTGAAATAAAATAAAGAAATTCTTCATAGAAGATAATTTTATTCAAACGATCATTACATCGAATTTCAGATAAGTTAAACTAGTTTTCCATAGTTATATGTTTTTCAGTAGCAAGAATAGTATTCAAATTGAAATATGTCTCATTATAACGGTACCGACTACTGTTCATAAAAAGTATTCCTTGTAGTATAAAGAATCTTCAGTTGACCAAATGAAATCTTAGTGAAAATTTTCTAAACTAAATTATCTTCCATTTTAGAATGTGTTACGATACAAAGATCAATCAATTATTAGTTTCTCACTTGTATGATTAGCCATGAGATATAATGCAAAGCGATAGCTGCCACAACGAAGGCTATTCTAAATGCTCTCATCTTTACTATCTACTTATAAACTAGCTTATATTCATAATTACTATCTTAAGTAGATTACCTTACAATACGTAAGTAACAGTAACAGTAGTTATAAATATACTTACCGCATTTTATAGATAGATTTTATTTAAATCACTACGAACTACTAAACATTACAGTTACAGATATTCACTGAAGATTGAATGTAAAGTTATACATAAAGGTATAAAGTTTCTTGTTCTTAATATTAATCGCTAAAACTTATCAACCTTAATTACGAAATGTGCATCGTTATTGGATCTTCTCGGCTGTATATCAAGTTTAAAGTTACATTAAAATAAAAATCACGAAATCAATTGAAGTAAAAGGTCCTGAATTCAAGTTATACTGTCAACACCAGATGTTGAAATAAGGTATATTTAACTAACAAGTTTTAAATAGATCAAAATAAGCTTCCACCGTCATGTTATTCATAGCAACAGTTCAAAATTACTATGACATCATTCATATCATCTTTTAGTGTATACCTTTCTCCTTTAAACAACACAGAATTATCTTAATCTATTTCCTATTTTTTAAAAATAAAACCACTAGTTACATTTTTATAGTTACAAAATTAAACACCTATTTTGATGTACCTATAAGTAAGTGGACGAATGAAATGGAGAGATTCGAAGATTTATATCAACAGCATCTACAACAACAACAACTACCACTACTACTACAGTAGTAACAATGTTTATTACAATAATAAACTAAGAGTCGGTGACATGTGCAGATTAATTATGAAAATAAACAGTATGGTATTTGCTCCTAATATATCAAAATAAATTACATATTGTTGTAACTAAC
Organism: Schistosoma mekongi; assembly: GCA_034768735.1. Taxonomy (NCBI): domain Eukaryota; kingdom Metazoa; phylum Platyhelminthes; class Trematoda; order Strigeidida; family Schistosomatidae; genus Schistosoma; species Schistosoma mekongi. The sequence continues at coordinate 73,673,148 of CM068306.1, read as the reverse complement.
TAATAAAGAATATAAAATTATGATTATAATGTTGCATGTGCTAAATTAATGATACTGTTTACGGTGTTTAATATGATACAGTGTGTAATTCACGATATCCCCTCCTATAAAGTAACATTATTATTACTTCAAATGACCAAAGATTTCCAGTGTATTACTAAGGAAACAGTATAAATAGCATGACAAAGAAAGCATTGTTTTCTGATACTGTCATTCACTAAAGCTGTACAATTCAGTTGGTTAGTTAAAAAAAACCATTTGGTTCAATAAGTTACATAATGATTTAAATATCAGAGAAAAATTCTAGGATGAAAACAATTTACATGCTCAAAGAGTATTTTACCAATTTAGGAGTTCTAGGCTTTGACTTGACCTCGATACCTTTCTTGAATTTACTTGCTAGTGTCTATGTTAACTTACTTAGTAATTATTTGTTATAAATGTCTTTCAATTCATTTCTTCTTTATATTACTGTGATGAAAAATTACTTGTTTTCACTAGTACATAGATATTTTTCTGTCTCTAGCATGTAGACTGTTGTTCAACCTTCTTAATGTGATTGTAATATTTAATGTTTCTCAATGCTATTAACATACATTCTTACCCTATTTTTTTTTAATTAATTAATATTTTTTTTAATTGAAAAGGTTGGAATCTAGGGTGTGTGCTGCTGATAGGTTCCTCACCAGAATTAAATAGCTGTCCAGTGCTCCCTGGATTTCAATGGTACACTGTCAACACTAATCTGTGATGTATTCAATCAATATATTTTTTCATTGTGTAGCTCCAGTATGAGACTTTTCGTTGTTATTATTATGTCCCTCATATTCAATAACCAATATTAAAGTATTCATAATTATAATTTTATATGGCTTATAGTCACTGGTATATGTGATTAAAGCATCATAACGATAAAATAAATAAAGATTCGATCAGAATTATGTAAATTCATTTTATTAGGTTAGACTCTCATCATCCGCTTACAATCTGTATTGTTTAAGAAATGTAACAACGAACTAAGTTAAATATAAATAAACATATAATCTGGAAGTATTTGGATCTTTATGCTGATTTTTAATCGACTGAAATTGATCAGTCTCTGTCATCATATGAGTATCCTGTGAGGATTACCTCGATTCAGCGGTAGTTTACAAGTATGAATTAAGCTGGAATGTGGCTGGTAAGTGGAATTCATCCATACTTGTGCAGAGAGTATATATGCGTGAGTTTAAGGTAGTTGTACCTTCTGGTTCAAACTAAGTAGTCTAGTGATGAACACAGTGGTGCCGGACACTAAACAAACTGATTTCGAGTCCCAGTTTGAACCTCAAAGCTGGGAAACAGATGTATTAAGCGGGCAAACTTTATATAGGACGGAAAGCTCGCCCTAGACTTTACTTACTAGCCTCAATCCAACTTAATTCTTACATATAAGTGTTTGGTTGAAGTCTATTGAGACATATCAACACTGTATAACGAAGAAAAATAACAAAAGTTGAGAGATAAATTAAGGCATTACAAATATTTAGCACATGTAGGAGAATATCTTGGAACATTTATAATAGTGAGAAGTAGTTATGTAACGAACTACCATCAATCAGAATAATAAATAAAATAAATAAAGATTCGATCAGAATTATGTAAATTCATTTTATTAGGTTAGACTCTCATCATCCGCTTACAATCTGTATTGTTTAAGAAATGTAACAACGAACTAAGTTAAATATAAATAAACATATAATCTGGAAGTATTTGGATCTTTATGCTGATTTTTAATCGACTGAAATTGATCAGTCTCTGTCATCATATGAGTATCCTGTGAGGATTACCTCGATTCAGCGGTAGTTTACAAGTATGAATTAAGCTGGAATGTGGCTGGTAAGTGGAATTCATCCATACTTGTGCAGAGAGTATATATGCGTGAGTTTAAGGTAGTTGTACCTTCTGGTTCAAACTAAGTAGTCTAGTGATGAACACAGTGGTGCCGGACACTAAACAAACTGATTTCGAGTCCCAGTTTGAACCTCAAAGCTGGGAAACAGATGTATTAAGCGGGCAAACTTTATATAGGACGGAAAGCTCGCCCTAGACTTTACTTACTAGCCTCAATCCAACTTAATTCTTACATATAAGTGTTTGGTTGAAGTCTATTGAGACATATCAACACTGTATAACGAAGAAAAATAACAAAAGTTGAGAGATAAATTAAGGCATTACAAATATTTAGCACATGTAGGAGAATATCTTGGAACATTTATAATAGTGAGAAGTAGTTATGTAACGAACTACCATCAATCAGAATAATAAATAAAATAAATTGGGTACTACAATATAAATTGAAAGTAAACAATTTTGCAGGGGCAGTCAGTAGAAGTTTCAGCATTAGAACGATATATAATCTATCCTACAGACAAACTGTTAATCATATAAACAAACAATATCTGAATAATTGACAAAGAATTTCTTTCCTGATACTTTCAAGTCTTTCTATGAAATCACTTTTGTATTGTCAAAATAGTGACACTATTCGATAAAAATAGTTACTCTGCATTCCTTGAACATGTCCCCATAGCATTTTAATGAAGTGGTATCTTGATTTTTGCAATTTCCAGACGCCTGCTTGATACGGCACATCAAGCTAATAACATGAACTTTTCTTAGGCAATTAGCAAATGACGAAAGTTTGTTGAAACTAGTTATATTAAACTTAAGAAACCTGATTTATGTGTTGAAAACGGAAAAAGTTGTAACGTACTTGGTAACATACTCTATTTCACTGCTGCACAAAATGGTTATTTAAAATTTTTTCATCTCTTTTATTTTATGTAATCTGTACGTAATTTATCAACAATTACCTGATTCTCATTGAACTTCCGTTCATTACATATGCTTTCTGGTCAAACCATTTGTATATAGTTAACAACGAATGATCTAGAATATTCGTCAACATACGATAGATATTTACTGTCACTTAACTCTTTTTTACGCATTTGTCACATTGTACAAATGCGTTCCAAGAACAATTTCAAAATATATTCGTTTATATAAGTGAGCTCGACCCCTGCTTCACTTTATAAATTTTGATCTTATAATATTATGGACTGTAGAAAGAAACTTAATAGAAATAAACTGCATAGTTTTATCTTATCCTGCTCAAAGGGGTTTTTCTCACCATTTTCAATATAATGAAATTATTGACCAATGAAAACAAGGGAGTACTGGACAGCTGTTTCTTCCTAATGTGGAACACAGCAGTGCGCACCCCAGATTCTGCACCAGGGGATTCAGGTTGACAGCGAACGCCTAATACTAGAACGAAACAGCTGTCCAGTGCTCCCTAGTTTTTTAATGGTACCTTGCCAACATCAATCTGTGATATATCCAATCAAATAAATGACCATCTCCATAAAAATAACCATCCCTATTGACCAAAGGTTTGAAAATGTCATTAAATGACAAAAGGAATACAATTGTAAATTAATGAAACTCATGTTTCTAAGCCATAAGATAGAATCGCAAGCAACTCTTTAAATCTAAAACACTACAATTTGTAACTGGGTGGTTTAAAATTAATGAAATTAAATTGATTCATGTTATTTCGCTGGAATTTTTGTACGTGCTTATTTCTTTCAACAATTTTAACAATATGTTATGAAGCTAATTGATTTTTGAATACGTAGCTATTTTAAAGGTAGTCGTTTATGGACTACTTAAGATTGAATTATGCTAAACGTTATCAATATGCATTAAGTATTGTGGTAGCCGTCATATCCGATTATTTTAGTGGTGAATACTATGTACTCAAGTGTAATTTTCACCAAAGATTTCATTTCAAACACTAACTTTTACTAGGTTTGTGGTTTTTATCTTAGGTATAGGAGTTTACTCCTCTGAGCTTCCTATTGTTATGCTATTATGAATAATCCTAGCTACCTGAAGTAAGATCTTTGATGTAAATCACACTAGTATACAATATGCATCCACTGAATTTGCGGAAAAATATTCAAAATATCTGGATGCATTATACTTAGTAAACAAAGAAATCGTTGTGGATAACTTGAATCTTTATGCAGTTTATCACATATTAAATAAAGTGTATACGATGAGGGATTGTATCTCAACTCAATAATCTAATTCTTCTTAGTTAGTATTTTTATTCATCAGTACGTAGTCTGTAACCTACATCGTCTATGATAAAAGTATCATCAACATGCGTTTAAGAGCTTAATTCTCGATACTTGTAGAAATATGTCTTTCAACACTACATTTCATTACAACATTGTCTTTCTATTGGTAACTTTAATTATTGAATTAAAACTAATTCGTTTACGAGAATTCTACTTTTTAAGTACCATGTAGGTGTACTCACATTGACTGTGTACATTTCAATGCACTCGCTAATGTGAATACACAGAAATAATACTTAATAGGGATAATTTTTAAATATGCTTCGATTTGTACATTTAAATTCAGTTGACTGAATATATCACAGATTGATGTTGGCACGGTACCGTTGAAAACCAGAGAGCACTGGACAGCTTTTTCGTTCTAGTATGGAACTCCTCAGTAGTGTGCACCCACGATTCCGCACCAGGGGCTTCAGGTTGACGGCAAGCGCCTAACCCTCTGCACCAGTGGGTCGGCATCCAATTGTAGAATTCCCACTTCCCTCAATTTGTGATTGAAATTCAAAAACTTGATGAATTGACAAATATATATGCTATCATAATGTAATTATGTTTAGATCTAGTATCAGTAGACATCATTTTTGGCAAACATTAAGAACACAGACTTAAAGACGATATTATATGGATAAATTAAGCATGTATGTGATGTATATCAACAATACTGTTATCATTTCTGATAAAGTTCTTAACTATTTTTAAACATCACCTATCATAAACAATGATTTTTAGAATAAAATAAGAATAAACAGAATTTAGAATATTTTGTAAATGTTGAATTATTGTTGGCAAACAGTATTTCGTATATATCTTTCGTCTAATATGGAAATCATCAGCTTCATCTGCTTATATTGTACTGTTGATGTTCTCACCAGAATTCATACTAATTATTGTCTGATATACTGACTACACATTGGTAGACGTATACAATGAACATGAATGTTGAACTAACAGATTAATAATAAAACAAAACATACACCTAATATTCCACTTAATTAACATAATCCAACTTTAACAAAATTTATATTTAAGTTGGATTGTGATTGGTAAGAGGAATTCAGAACGCACGTCTTGTCTAATTTGGGACTCATCGGTTGGATGTACCTGCATCCCGATGTTGGCAACAGAGACTGATCAGTTTCAGTCCATTACAAATCAACAGACAATACAAGCTTAACCTAATTTAACGAAATTTGTTACATAACAATATGCCGAGGTAATTCACTCAGAATGCATATATGGCAACAGTTACATTTCTTATCATCTTTAATGAAAACACACAAACCCAAACAAAATTTCAAGTTTAAAATAACTTGTAACTTACCCTATTTTCTCTAAATTCATTTTCCTTCATCAATTCACAAAAGAAACAGGATACAAATGAATTGATGATAATGAATACAAAGAAAATAATGAAAAAATAATTTCGATTTGTTTGTTGTTTTGTATTAAACTGGTTACTATTCATGTCTATTATTATTTCGTTTCAATGAATTTTCATCAAATGTTCAATGTGTGGAAATTTTTAAAAGTCACCTCGTTTAATTATTTTTGCTATTCTTCAGTTAGTAGTATTTATAATGATTGTAAAGAAGTAAATTAGGAATAGAATAAAATGTAAATTATAAAATATTCAATTAATCAAAATAATTAAGTTCTTCACCAATTAAATGAGTAATTCATTTGAAGGAATCTATTGTCTTCTTCTTATGAAATAGAACACACCATTAGAAATTGACAAATGGATAGGGGAAAATCTCGTCTTAATGTGATTGTGTAAGAAAATAGTCATTTTTATGCCCAGTGGCACTTTAAAACATCGACTTTATTTGCGTTTCAGTGTGTATGTGTATATTTGTATTACAGTGTATAAGTGTACATTGTTTATGTGAATGTGTGCATGTGTTTGTAGGTGCCAATATACATGAGTGTTGAAATGTTTCAATCAAGAAAAAGATTACTCTTCATTTCTGTGATTTTGTCTATGGTTTCTGTTTTATCTATTTCAGGTTCAATTCTGCGTGAAAATTACCACCACTACGAATACTACTGATATATTATCATTGAGATTTTTCACATTGTGACATATATATTGTAATTAATGAATGATGTGATTTTATGACTGGTACACATTTTAGAGACATGTGCAGTTCGTAATAGGCGGAGGAGACAAATGATTGTTCATGATCCCCTCACCCTCCCCCCCGTCTCTTCTTACTCTGTCTTTGTTTCTCGTTGTCGTTCGGTCTTTAGTTTCCAAATGAAGAGAAAATTTGGTCATATAAAATTAAACACGAAGTGAACGGGATTTCTTTTGATAAATTCTACACATACAATTAATATTGTATAATTATTTGTTCGAATATATTAATCACTAGACCTACATTTGTACAGATACCCATTTATGCACATATGCGTACAAACACAAATTATGTGTACGAAATAGTCATATATGAAACAAGAAAACAAATTCAATTGACTAACCCTGAATTTTATTCAACACTGATTTATTTGTTTTGTTTTGTTTTTTGTGTTGGATGATGAACTAATTAGACACAAGTAACTGAAGTCTATGAAATAATGAGGACAAAGCGGGTAACATGGATCCCATTTACTATATAAAACATGTACTTTCCATTTATGCAAATGTATAATAATTTATAATGATAAGGATGGGGAGTATCGATCATAAATGTGAAGTAAAACACTGTAAGTGTTGGGCACTTATTCATTCGCGCATATTGACAGTAATCATTCAGTCGTATATAACATGTGGTATTGACAATCGTACGAATGATATATTTCATGAACTAAGTGGATTATTGAACAGTGTTTTATCAACTTTATGCTGATTAATAAACATGGAATACCAGGATCGTCTAATTAACAACAACCGGTTACTTACTCCACAATCCAATTTCATTCAACATTATACCTAGTAATAATCATTTGTTTATTAGTGACTAAGTTGGTATGAAATTTACAGAATTTGAATGAAAAGTACAAAACAGTTGAGTTCATCTATGTTAAGCATACGATAAGCGTCACTTTATTGAAACTGAGCGAAGTTAGAACCATGATTCAGTAAACATCAACCCTGTAGTTTACTGATTCAGCGTTATATGTGAGACTTGAAGATGCGAAGTTTGATAAGCACTAATGAGAAGTCCTGTACTCAGACTAAAGAGTTGTTTAATGCTACATGCTTGATTATTTGCATATGATCCAAGCGTAATGTAAGCTTTCTAGACAAACCATCAATTATCGGTTAACTTGGGTGCTGATAGTATACACACAACAACGACTAATGCTTTATTGTTTCCAATCATCAACTGTGTATCAATTAATAAACAGTTGGTTTTCATTAGACTGTATTCTTCTTTAAGATGTCGCTAAATGGAATAAGGAAATCTTAAGTCAATCTTTAACCATACAGTAGACTATATTATCTTCTTAAGTTGAGGTAGTTTAGTCTATCAAATTACAGTACAATATTACGGTAATTTTAACTAATGACATTCGTTACAGTATAGATAAAAACTACTGATTCATTTACGTTAGCATATTAAATCAACATACAACACCATTGACTGTAGATCAGTTGATTATGTCCGCACCATAATGAAGTCTTGAAGCTACTTTTCCATTGCATTTAGATACTGAATAACGGTGACTCAACCAAGACGTATAATCTACGTCAACGTTTATTTAATTGTAGTAATGAATCATGCCAACTGTTTATAAACTGATACATATGTAAGTGATCAGGCATATAAAGCATTCCGCTCTTTTCGTATTTGATCACGCTAATTTCCTTAAGCCGTGATCATGTAAAGTTGAACAACAGATATGAATAATTGTGAAAGTCATATTTATTTAGTACTTCAGTTCTGGGGGAACGCTATTGATCAAGTCGTTATATGACATAATATACACTATGTTTTGAAGTCTGCCTATCAGAAGTACTATGTAGGACATTCTGTTTGGCTTAAATTTCATGACAATAAAATAATTTTACAGTCCTAAAAGATCTGATACTTTAACCAACTTCAAAGTATGAAAGCGTATATTAAGATTTGAACTAAAACAACAACTCATGTTTGTTAACTCCGAGTAATATTTTCGACGCTGTTAATCCAACCAGTTAAATGGTTCTAAATCGTTTTCTTAAGTATTTCAGGTGATTGTGTCTTTGATCATCTTTAGGTTGTTTTTCTCGTTGACATATTTAAAGAAATTGACTATATTCGATAATAAAGTTATTGTTCAGTTGGGATGGTTATTTTTGTGGAGATTGGTTATTTTATTTGATTGAATATATCACAGATTGATGTTGACAGGGTACCATTTAGAACCAGGGAGCAGTGGACAGCTGTTTCATTCCAGTATGGAACTCCTCAGTAGTGCTCACCCCAGATTCAGCACCAGGGGCTCCCTGGTTTTCAATGATACCCTGACAACATCAATCTGTGATATATTCAATTAAATAAAATAAAGTTATTATTTTCCTCATATTAACATACAATTCACTCTGTTAAATAGATACGATGTTGTAAAGACTCAGAGAAAACTTGCCTCATTACGAAATTCGTATTTTTTATTCATTCTTAATGGTAATTAGTATAAATCTGTTTAACAATTATCGACAAAAGCTACATAAAACAAGTAGCATGTCGATACTTTTTGAAAATAATTATACTTTAAAATAACATGCATATTTTTCACATTCACTGTCTCCTTCATTCATTCCATCCCTCTTACATACACATACACAATTTGTAACTGTCCTATATGTTTAGGATAATTGAAACGTACTTGTACGATAAACTGATACAGTATCTAGTGTAACTATTAAAGAACACATTGAAACAAAAACTAGAAATGCATTCAGTAGATACATATCTTACACCATTCTTCCCCCCCCCTTCACCTTCCCATTAAATTATGTAAATAATGAATATTAATTAAAGTTCAATAATATAGATGATTATGTTTTACTCGATTAAATTAATTGTTTGTAGGAATTCAAGATTTATAGAAAACTAAAATAGCGTCAAATTGAAAATATTCAATGTTGATACGTAAGTATAGAATAATGTTTTTCAATAGACTGTGTTTGAACTAATGAGTTATTATGTACTAACTCATTAATCAAAATTTGATCGATTAGATTTTTGATCAGCACGTCATTGTATCAAGTAGAGATTAGATTTACTGACTCTCAGTATGATAGTTGATCAAAAACTTACGTCCATCTGACAAAACATTAAGTTGTCTACAATATGATTTAATATCCAAAAACTTGTTCAATAATCAGACAAAATATTTAATCCTGTGCCTGTAACATAACACTATATATACGGAAGCTAGTTAACACTTGAGAAAAGTGATGAAATAAATAGTTTATTGTTGCAAATTTGCAGTGAATTCGGACGTAAATGAATGCAGTCTTAGTCACTTAGATGGTGCTTACGACTAGACATGTAAACTGAATAGTTTTGATTCCTACTAAACAAGATTATAATAGTGACAATCAAACTGCACTTGAGCTACGTACTACTTAGTAGGGTAAAATAGACTATACTACTGATGACTTAAATCCTGCTTATGTTCCTTATTATTGAATGAACAGCCAAACGCCTAGCGAATTTTCCTTCACTACGATAAAAAGCAATAATATCAATTAATCAACAAATACAGTTAATTGACGCTCAGCTATTACAAGTTAGTTGTCTTTGAAGTAACTTTTCAGATACTTTTTTTTACTTAAACTTAAAAAATAACATCAAAAGTAAAGGCGAGCCACTCGTTTGCTTCCCGAATATATATGGAAATATTGGTTACTATGAAGTGGTTAATCAATCAATCAATGCCTGTTACCCCAAGTGGAGCATAGACCGCCCACCAGCATTCTCCAATGAAGTGATTAAACCGTACTGATAACCCCTTGGTACTAGTCAGTAGAATATAGAGTGTGTAGCGTATTCTTCTAGGTGGTTCTAATTGATTCATAGAAAGCCATTAATCTATCATACAAAAAGTTTAATCTACCGATTGTCAGAAGATAGGTCAGTTCATATGACCATATTACAAAGTACGCGCATGTGGTTTCTGCAACCCCTGTAAAGAAATACACAGTAATACTAGTTAAAACAAGGAATGTTGTAAATATGGCATTCGAGCATAAACAGATCATACGTCTTTTCATGGCGGACACATTAAATGCTTCAGTAAGTTTATATTTGTAACTGTGGGATAAAAATTAGGATGAGCTATCCAACAAGTTAAGATCACAGCCCATATATATCTATCTGAATTTACATATATATATATCAAATTGAATAAAGGTTGAAAATACGAACCACTGAATGTCGAACCACTGATATATAATGATGCACCCACTGCGTAACCTGAAAGTTATGTATTATAACCAAAGTAAGACTATTGTTTAGTGTTGACTGGATTAAGATGAAATTGATGTTTGTCTTTTTAACTGTAGTTTTCGTTCGTTATCAACATGACATCAAGATATGACGGAAATCATCTTCATATTTAAATGCATTGGCAGTATACGAAACTAAATGAGTAAATAAAATTTTATTAGCACAATAAGTACCTTGCAATTCATGCTTTGTTTTAATAACTTCCTTATGAGCTGACTGGTTAAATTATTTTGCGACAATAAATCTTCTGCTTACTAGTGATATGTGATTACAGGTAATTTTTGGAGCTATGATAAGAAAACATATTTACTATTGTCGGACTATGTCGGGCGTAAGACAAATGGATGAAGTCCATCAATATCGTAAATTCACTAAAATTAGAAATCAAAACCAACTGACACCAGTTCAGTGGCCCAAGTGTTAAGGTGTTACTGAGTAACCTATAAGTGAGGGTTCGCTTATTGGTGAAGTTGTGAATTCACACTGCCTAATATACTCATATTAGAACGAAACAACCTATCCAGTCCATCGTGATTTCCAGTAGATGTTCAACTATGGTTAATCCATGATATGAAATTTCATAAACCTTATAATCTGCAACATGGAATGTTTTCAGTTAGATAACTGTTTTGAAATCAAGAATAACTGGATACTTGTTTAACCTTAGTACGGAGCTCTTCAGCAATCCATATACACGATTCGCCCATGGATTGACCATAGGATATTTAAATATTGTAGAGGGTAGTTAACATTAAGATCATTAAATTATTATCTAATAGTCGTCATATCTATCCTTAAGCAGTATCATGGTATTGCATTATCATATTCTGCTGGCACATGAATAAATGCATCAATTCCAACATATTTTGTACTCTACTAGTCACAGCATACCATCGGGACTTTGGGAATTACCTATTAAAGTTAGTTAATAGTAATCACATTACGAAATTCAAGATGATTGTTGGATATTTTAGATTTCTGTAACAGACTTATCATAGGTAAAAAAAACATTGAAAACCAGCTTAATCTATTACAAAATGACATTAGTGAAAACATTGGTTCTCAGAGTCAAAAAGATATGCACTTCAGATACGATAAAGACCTCACTAACATCAAACAGTATCTTTAAAAAAATGGCTACCCAGAAAAATTCACTGACAAATACAGTGAACAAAAACTTGCGAAACCAAATGAAATTACTGTCCAAAGAAGCCTGATTTTATTCAATTCGATTTTAAAGATGACGATATTGTTGAAACAATCAGAAGAAGACTCAGCTAAGCATTAAAGAGAATTTATTATGTTACAAAACTGGTTATATTGTGCATGATAACATGTTCACTGATATAATCAAAAATCGACAGGTATCCTTCTCACGTTCCTGCCAACTGTTTGTATAAATTTACGTGTATCTGCAGTAGCAGTTAGATTGGCCGAACAGAAAGAAGACATTGCCTACGCTTTAATGAACTTGTCCCAAAAAATCTACGATTCACACGAATAAAAACTTTCAACAGCGCAATCCCTAAGCATTTGGTTGATACAGGACACCAGATTGATATCAATGAATCATTCGAGCTGTCCAACAGACAAAATCTTCAAATCTCCTAAAATAAGCTGAAGTGATTGCCGTTAAACGATTGAAACCAAACTTATTTGTCCAGAAAAAACCCTGTCCAAAAAACCCTGATAATCTAACTTTTGTTTAATTGTTTCCATCGTCATCATTCTTTTGCCAAATTTCCTTTATTACTTCAATACTACTGTTTTCTCTTTAGATCAGATCTAGCGTTTTCGTTACATCACCGTTTTTTAGATGGTTAAGTTCAACTTATATATCTAATTAGGTCATTTCAAGTTTAATGGCTGAGCTTAATTCACGTTATTCTCAAATATTTTCCAACGGCTCTTATTATGTAACCATTTGAACTCTGATCTCTATTTTGCTTTCTGGTAATTTCTTCTGTGTCGGATATATGTAGTTACAGCATTTTCTCCAACATTTTAGTTATGTTCACATGTCAAACATGTTTATATAATTTTGATCCCAACCAAGTCCATGCATTCTCATGGGTATGTTTAACTTTGTTTCAAATATTAATTTTGTGACAGAGTATCCTTCCAGGTTGTATGCAGCTGATGAGAAACTGACGAAATAAAATGAAATCATCTTATTTATTCTTGCTTTCTTGAAAACCAGAATACACTGATTAGTCGTTTAATAGTTTATAAAAACAGTTTAGCGACGAATCGTCAACAAATATTTTTTTATTTTAATGGTGGTTGAGAAGCACTGAAAACCATGGAGCACTGAACAGCCATTTCGTCCTGATATAAGACTCTTTAGTATTGAGAACCATTGAGTCCGTCAAGGAACAGAACTTAAAACCTACGGTTTCATGGAGGACAACTAACCATCAGTACTAGTTAGTCTATCAGTGTCTAATGGAAAAATTTCCGCTCGAATCAATATAATATAGCGCGACGATCAGGCAATGCCATTAGCGATGATTACTATACTTCCAACATTTCTAAACTGACTGTTGTCTTATATCATAAATTAATGTAAGCGGGAATTCTACTACTGGAAACTGGTCCATTACTACTCATGTTTAAGAGTCATAAATGATATCTGATAACCTTTGGTTTGATTTTTTGGCGGAATCGATGAAGAGTACTAGTAAGGAATCTCATACTAAGATAAAATAGCTATCTAGTGATTCACTAGATTTACAATGATACCCAAATGACATCAGTCTGTGACAAATACAGATATCCAAAATTCAATATCAGTCTTCATATAATCACTTCAACTCAACTAAATGTTATTTCTTATCATAAAAGTGATAAACACAATATTCTATACAACTAAATTAAATCTAAAAAGGTCAACTTTATTGTATTCATTCAGTAGTTTACACATTTTACATAAAATTTAATGTTTAATGAAAATTATCTGATTCGTTTATATATTAGCCAAAAAAAAGAATAATAATAATAATGTTATAAGCCTATTCACAAAGATCATTTATTCATTTGTAGAGAAATGAAATCTTAACATTTCGTGTGACTGTATACCATAGTCGGATAACAACAAGGAGGAAAAAAAAACAAACAAACAAACAAACTATGAATTCATAATCTACAATTAACAATTTTCATTGTATTATTATGAAGAATAAACAGTTACATTATTGTTAATAGTTTAGGTATAGACTACTTAGAAAAAAGAATCTATTGATTGCCGACACTTATTTCAACTTATATAAAACTAGTTATATGATGATTATTTTATGAAGACACAAAAAAAAATAGACTAACTGTTCTCATGGTGGATAACAATGTAATGTAAGATGATGGTTATCTACAGCTTATTCAATAAATGTTTTGAATTCAATCTATTCAATCATTTATTTCATGTAGGAATGTTGAATGATAATTTTTATTTGATTGAATATGTCACACATTGATGTTGGCAGGGTACCATTGAAAAGTGGGGAGTACTGAACATCTGTTTCGTTCTAGTGTGGAACTCTTCAGTAGTTCGCACCCACGATTCCGCACCAGGGGCTTCAGGTTGACGCGAACGCCTAACCATCTGCACCACTGGGTCGGCATCCAATGGTAGAATTCCCACACAAAAATAACCATCCCCATTGAAATCAATAGTTGTTATTATATTATGACATGATTTCAACTAAGATGATTGAAAACGTTGTTAAAAGTTAAAGGTTAGAGTGTAGTATAAAGAGGAGCGTGAACGTTTGTTAAAATGCCCACGGTGAAAAATCATTTTGGTTAATCATCATACGTGTTTGAAGTAAATTAGCCAATTAACCACAGGAATTTGTAACCGGTTTAGGCTAATCAGAAGTCAGTAATTATAAATAAATATTTTATCATCACAATTTTAAGATGGATATTGATGTATAATACCCGTATTGTGAACCCGTTTTATAGAAACCGAAGTAGTAGAGGTGATAGTATTCTGTTCGAGACTCAGGATAAAGGTTACAGTAAAATGAAAATAAGGTAAAGGGTTTGGTTTGATTTAATTTGTAGGTTGATTTGTGCGCTATAGTGCATTATTGGAACGCGAAACCATATTACTGACATATGCGGTCAAAGTCTTCCGCCTAACTAATGATAGATGTACTATAAATGCTAAGCTTCCTGTTAATTTGAAATAGAAACGTATGCCATAGATAATGTGTCATAGTTAGGATTAATGTTTAGGATAAAAAATGCGAAATTTACTTTATATTAGGCTTTTAGTGCTAGAAACATGATTGTGGGTCAAGTTTTAAAATCGGAAGTAATTTTTATAGTGTTAAACGAGTAGGCAAAAAACTTAGATAAAATCTTAGTTTTAATTAAAATTCCTAAATCATACTGAAAATACTACCCATAAGATAAATACTGCTAACAACCTTAAGTCCCAATCCTATTCCTGAACTGAAATCCATTAGTGCTATAAGACTGGGTGAAATGTAATGAAAGGTGGGGCAAAACGTATGGTAACGTCAAAGAAAACACGTAGTTTGAGAATCGGTACACTGGTTGTGAATTTATTGTGTAGATTTAAGGTTATAATTAGGGTTATAACTTGAGCGACGTGAAAAATGGTATTTACGAATCGTTGCATTGATTTTAGGAAATAGGCTAATACATTTTTAACGAAAAGGTTTCATTATTTATATTATACCTTCTCCATAGAAACATTGAGTAAAACGAGATTTATAGTGAGAACCACGTATATGGATGGTCTATAGTTAAAGTGTCCGCTCATCTGTGGATAAATTCTTGCCTTTTAGTAATAATCTACGTGACGAAAGAGCAATGAAATAAGTCTCCACTTCAAATTCCTTGAAAAATGATCATATAGATGAATTATTCTATGGACGTTTCTGTAGCTTGACAGTTGCAACGCTACTATAAAACTATGATTTATTTACCTACATAGCAAAATATTTATATCCTCTGTAATAAAACTACTTTCCATTCCAATAAATTATTCATTCATTAATACTGCCTTCTCACTGATTTGAAGTGAATTGAAACAATGATTCGCTCATTTGTATAGTGAGAGCGGACATTTTAAGCATCACGTTTGCTCGTTTCTATACTGTATTCAAACTGAGTCGTGTTTTGTCTAACCAAAAAGTAGTATTTGAAAAGTTTAATACAATTATTTTTACCATATCACGTCAAAAATGAACTCTTTATAATTTTATAGTTCTTCTGTTCTATCTGATTGGTCACTGTTTTCTTAGATCGTCACTGATTGGTAGCGATGATTATTTTTGGCGGATAAATTAGGGAACCACTCAAGCTGGATTCTATACTGTACTTTAATCTCTGTTATATGAATAATTTAGATTAAAAAACAGAAAAATTAAATATAATTAATCGGTCCAGCGAGAGAATGTGTTCAGCACCAGGAACAAATAATTAAATTTACTTTTGACAAAAATTTTATTGGCTAAAATATGACTCTCGTAAGATATTTAACCAAGAAACAATCTGATATACAAAGAAGAAAAAGTGAGATAAATTACTCTGAGTGTGTATTGATGGTGCATCTTTTGACTATTCTTTAATACCAGCCAAATACTTGATCGTTATATTACATAATACTTGTCCCTAGCTGAACACAAGAAGGTACCCCATACCAATTTAAATTTGTTTATCTTAAGACCTTATTTAATAAATAATTGATTATTTACTTTCATAAATTGATGTTGTACTATGTATTAAATTGTTTAACAAGTGTTGTGGCTATGGGTAACTATCTTTTCGTTGACACATTGATCACAATTGCATCTCATTATTGGCGACTTCCTACTATGTACATCAATCCTATTGAAACTAATTAATATCAATAACAGCTAGGGACCACTGAACAGCCGTTTTGTTCTAGTGTGGAACTCCTAAGTGATGTACACCCTAGATTCCGCCCCAGGAGCTTCAGATTGGCGAACTCCTAACCCTCTACATTAATGGGCCGATATCCAATGGTAGCATTCTCACTTCCAATGCACTCTGGTTTTCAATGGTACCCTACCAACAGCAATCTGTCAAGCATTCAGTCAAATAAAAACACCAAACTCCACAAAAATAACCATCTCAAATCAAATATCATTAACTTTTAAAGTTGTAAGCTTATTAGAAGTTGGTAGTTTTCTATAATAGATATACAAGGTTAATATATGTGATGTTCCGATGGCATACATGCATCCTGAATGACTTACGTCTATCCAGAATTTTGTCATATGTCTTATTAGACTTACAGCTTAGCTGGTATTTGAATCCATTATGATGGTTACATTCCATTAAGGATGTAGCGAAATGTACTAACATTTGAATGTTGATGTTCATACTGAAATTCATATTTATTATCAATAGAAGAGAATTACAAACTTAATAATATCTAAATATCAGCCGAGAACGTTTGTATTTATCTGAACTTAATAGCTTAATTGATAATAAGTTGGTGTCGATGGCAACAGACACTTAGTTTAAGTCTCAATGTAAACTTAAAAATTGTGATGATAGTACATCTAACTGGAGAGTTTCAAATAGGAAGTATGACGCATTCTTGTTTCCATTATCAACAAGTATTCAAATATTCTATTAATGTATTCAAAGTGGAAATATAGTTGCTTCAGACTTGACCAATAACTTTACTACTTATTTAAGTTGGATTGTGATTGCAAGTGGAATCCAGGACACGCGTTTCGTCCTATCTGGTACTCATCGGCTGAATGTACCCGTATCCCAATGTTGATGTTCACTTTAATCCAGGATGCTGCTTGTCTACAAAGTATCAACTGGCATACAAATCGTATCTAATTAGATTATATTTGATGAACAATAATGACACTTACAAGAATCTTGAATCCAAAGATTCAGACCACTGACGTTAAGATTGCTAGTAAATTAAATTATTCATTTCTAGCTAACATGATCTCTAATTTGACACACAAATGTAAATTGAATTGTTACTGGCGAGTGGAATCCAGAACTAGCGTTTCATCCTATTTAGGACTTGTCACTTTGATGCATTTATATCCCAAGATTGATGTCCGATTCCCGACTCAAACTTAATCTGTTTCAGTCTATAATAAATCAATAAGCAGAAACAAATACTTCTAATTTAAAATGAGTTTGAGTCGATGTGATATTGTGGTAATTTGGAATAAGTTTAATTAATTGAATTCGTTACAGACTAATGTTGGTAGAGTAATATCAAAACCTAGTGGGCACTGGACAGTTGTTTTGTCTATGTACGGAACTCTTCAGAAGTGAACACCGTCGGTTCTGCTAGGACAATAGAACTCAAGACCTCCAGGTTTAATAACACCTAACCCTCTGCATCACTTAGCTAGCCAGTGTTAAATAATAGAATTCCCATTTCTAACAATTTGTAATATGACGCGACGATCAGATCACTGATGATAACCGTCTAACTCCCCGTAAGTTCGAACTCCACCAGTCACAAATGAATTTATTGAAAAACATTATCACTGTCAACCACCAATATTTAAGCATAAAAAATTTTAAATGTCGAAACAATGTTGACATTTCCATTGCATAACAACAGATTATACAGCTGATTTGAAAAGTTTAATATTAAGAAAAACATAATCAAGAAAATATTTTATGATCACTGTAATAGAAAATGTTGACTGGGTCTATTACATTTGATTTCTTATAATGAATATCCTTAAAATTCAGTTGTTTATAATCATTTTGATTAGTTTAATGATTCAGGCTTTCGTATCTAGTCAATTGATTCATTAATAAAATATCACAGTATACAACTAAATATGGTGCCTACAATCAATAACTCATGAGTAAGCAAATGAAAATAGTTCTTTCACTTGAACTGTAAGATTATTTTCGCTTCTTCCTAAAACAGTCATTGAGCACACCTTCCAAGTTAAGCATGTATTTCTTAAACTAATCAGTCAACATGTGGTCTGAAATGTGTCCATAACATTTTACGTTATTCGTCATTGTGATTTAGTATATTTACTCAGTATAAAGATGTGCAACTGGAGATTTCAAGAGAAAATTAGTACAACTACACAAAACAATGACCCAATAGTTATCAATACGTTGACTAAATCAATAATCATTGACATATACATAAACATATGAAATTCTTAATATACAACTTGTGCAAAGGAATCCGCTTCTTCTCAGTAAGCTTCTCCTTGTAACACATATATAATTTAACTACTGGCTGGTAATGAATATCATGTTTTTCTAGTCCTAATTGGATGTGATCGAATTCTACAGATCACACTACAATGTACCTACTGGTCTAAATGATTGTATTTTCGTTTTAGATGGTTAAAGATACTCAGCAGTATATGTATCCCTTCAAAGTTGCACGTTTGCCGTAGTGATGGGTTCTAATCAATGAGAAATCTAAATCAAAGTTTCCTTCCTTGATATCCTGTCTGTTAGATCAGCTGACACATTACAACATTAACGATGATGAACACTCCAAAAGACTAGGTTAACATGACACTGGCCACTATTTATTAATTAATCGATGGAAATATCTCGATCCAACAAAAAGTTAGTTGTGACCCAGGTAGCTCAGTGGTAGCATTTAAGATTGTGAAACCGATTGACTCTAGTACGAATCTCATATAAACCCAATCAGTCCGAAATCCTGATGAAACACAGTTCTTAATCTACTACTTTTAACCACTTAACACCAGCATATAGTTGGCATTTTAGACATCAAGCTCAATTCCAATGAAACGGTTATATGAGTAAATTAGCATAAAAACAATAACTATAATAATGATAGTAAAAGCTGAATGCAAATTAGCTGACGATTAAAACTGATTACATAAGAACGATGATACACAAAACACGGTATGTTTAAGTTTGGCTTTAAACGTCATTTGATTATTTACAATGACTGCATAAGAATAAAAATTAAGGTTTATGTCTAAGGAGGCGGTTAATTACTTGAATTAGTTACATAACAATTATGATGAAGAAGAAAACATATGTAGGCGAAAGTTTGGATTAATAATCAGTTATTCATTAAATCTATTTATGTCGTAATGAATGTGTAGGTAAAGGATAGGGTAAATTTGCAATTACTAAGGTTTTCAGTAAAGACAGAAACTGGGAGAATGTGCTCATATATACATGTTATCTGGAGACAATTAAATGTTGTTAACTTCATAAAAATCAAAAATACACGAAATACAAAATGAATGTCGGCGAAATCGATTAGTAGGAATAAATGTCAGTTATAATCATCATAGTGTGTATGAATGATACAGTTTAAAAATTTCGTTGATTAAATTAAACAGTCATTAATACAGTTACCTGATTGTTAGTAATTACTATTAATTTGACTATTATGTCTAATTAATTTGGATATGTAACGTAAGTTTGATTACGTCACAATGATTTGGTTGTTTATGTAAATTAAATCTGTACGATTATTTGAAGTATCTATAAATAATTGTTCCTAGTAAGTAGAATCATTTCATGCATATTTCACATAAAACCATATTTGTAAAAAAATATTGTTTTTTCACAGAGTCAATGTGTTTGTTTGACCTCATCCAACTTTATTGGTGGTTAACTGTCTCATACCCGACTTTTAACCTTATTATGACCTTTATATATTTTTCAGAGATAACGCTATATTCTTTTAATTTTTCAGTACTTGACCTCCTAAACAGGGGTTTACTTATCAACCTAGAAAATATAAAACACATTCTCTTATTTGATGAAGAGGCTGACAAAATACTAAATTCTTACATCAACTTGATTAATAGTGGAAAGTTTTCGAGATGCAAAATATTCTTTAATACATGTCTATGTCAACGCCCAGATAAAGGGAAAGAGAGGGGGAAAATGGTTGATCTTGTTAATCATTTCACATTTATTTATGGTAATATCAGCGTCGTTAAGATAGTGGCTGACATGATTTTTGAAAACGGATTCAAAATGTTCACTTGAATCTTTTTCAGTGGATGCCACTTATAGATTGTACAAGATATCCCACTACTAATCAAGAATGAGTACATTATTCAGTTTTCGAAATAAACAAAATTAGTGTTATAACCAGCTTTCTTTCATACCTATCTTCCTTGACTCCACTAGGCAATTGAATTATAATAATAAACCTAATTCTACGTTTATAAATAAAGCATCATTCATTCTCATATATCACAGAATTCAAAGTCAAACAAATCATCTATCATAGATTTTTCACTTTAACTATTACAAGCTAGTTTAATAGCTAAAGACCAGAAAGGTAATCAGATTATTGTTACACTTATAGACAGCCTATATCTTCAATCATTCATAGACTAGCATTTCATATTTTATAAGTAGTATATATTACCCAACTTATCTGTCAGTCAATTAAATCTGTTAACTTCATTAAAAAGAAAAAAACCAACAAATTATTTTCTTTCTTTCTGTTTTTAGAAACTAACTGTATTTATTGTTTACAGTGCAATGACCCTGAAGTTAAATATATTTAATTAAAATAAACAATGTATAATCAAACAAGAATCTTTCTAATGAATTCTAGTTTCATGTTTACAAGTAGAAAGTTAATTCACTTTCTATAATCAGATGAATTAATTTAGTTAAAGTAATTTGTAATTATTACGTGCTTAAAAAAATAAACAAACAAAAATCATTATGTAATATCATATGACATTATGTAACGATGAAGATTGATGGAATAGATAATATCCCATTTTCATGTTTATCATATGTTTTTCTTCATAAATATTGTAATACTATGAACTACTGAGATTACAGGTAGAATTGTTGTTATTTGTGAAATTCAATTTACTGAAGACTGTAGTTTTCAAGTTTCTTTAGTCATGTATAGAACTAGTTAGATTTTATTAATCGAATTGCTTTGAGACTAGTAGTCTAAGAGGTTAATCATCTTCATGACCTAGTTAAGCTATATTGATGAAGATACTCATTCCTTTAGTTTTTACCATGCCAAACAGGTTGCTTGGAGAGTAGTAAGACGAAAATCAGATGAATTAATTTAGTTAAAGTAATTTGTAATTATTACGTGCTTAAAAAATAAACAAACAAAAATCATTATGTAATATCATATGACATTATGTAACGATGAAGATTGATGGAATAGATAATATCCCATTTTCATGTTTATCATATGTTTTTCTTCATAAATATTGTAATACTATGAACTACTGAGATTACAGGTAGAATTGTTGTTATTTGTGAAATTCAATTTACTGAAGACTGTAGTTTTCAAGTTTCTTTAGTCATGTATAGAACTAGTTAGATTTTATTAATCGAATTGCTTTGAGACTAGTAGTCTAAGAGGTTAATCATCTTCATGACCTAGTTAAGCTATATTGATGAAGATACTCATTCCTTTAGTTTTTACCATGCCAAACAGGTTGCTTGGAGAGTAGTAAGACGAAAATCAGATGAATTAATTTAGTTAAAGTAATTTGTAATTATTACGTGCTTAAAAAATAAACAAACAAAAATCATTATGTAATATCATATGACATTATGTAACGATGAAGATTGATGGAATAGATAATATCCCATTTTCATGTTTATCATATGTTTTTCTTCATAAATATTGTAATACTATGAACTACTGAGATTACAGGTAGAATTGTTGTTATTTGTGAAATTCAATTTACTGAAGACTGTAGTTTTCAAGTTTCTTTAGTCATGTATAGAACTAGTTAGATTTTATTAATCGAATTGCTTTGAGACTAGTAGTCTAAGAGGTTAATCATCTTCATGACCTAGTTAAGCTATATTGATGAAGATACTCATTCCTTTAGTTTTTACCATGCCAAACAGGTTGCTTGGAGAGTAGTAAGACGAAAATCAGATGACTCAAGGCCGGGGACCGAAGTCATATTGTCAGTTGTACAAGAGTCTGGTGGCAGTAATGTGTCTTCACACTCCCTCCCCCTCGGTAGACAATCAACATTCAATAATGCTATATTCTCAAGATTAAAAACTGGGGTCATAGAACGTTCATCCTAAAATATACTTCTCTTCTTACTTCATCGATTTCCGTTCCCAGTGATAAGGCCATTACAAGTGTGTGGAAATAGAGCATAAAAACAACTTATAAAAAAGTTGTGTGTGACAGGCGGCAAATCAGTTGTCCTTTCAGTACTGCGGTTACACTCACAGTATGTTAAGATCACCTCTAATCCAGGTTTTTTTCCAAGTGCTTTTCTTAGAGGATCCCTTTTATGGTGTAGGTACTAATGTGAAAACTTAAAATATTATATATACAACTATAAACATTAACAGCACCAAGTACATTGTTACTCTATATCAGAATGTAAACCATACAGAAAATTTGAAGAAGCATATCATTACATACAAACGTGATGTTGAACTTAGTTATGTAGTCTAGTACAAACCAGTTCAGGGTAAAGAAACAATACTATTGACTGAAATCATAAGTCTTAATTTTCATCTTCCAGCTTAAACCATCAGTCGCATTTTTAAATAATCTTCATGGATTCGGACATTTCTACTTTCATAGGTCTGTATTTACTCTTCTCTACATAGAGGAATAAGACACATTTTAATCATTTTGCTAAAATCACTTTCAGCAACAACTACTAGATACTAAAATGAACATTAAACAAGAACATATTTTCCGTATTGACTGTAGACTACTGAGTTAAAACAACGTACGGTCATAAAATCCTGTTATTGTTATTCATAATAGCCAATCATCAATAGCTGTTGCTACATTTACATCTTGTGTGAATTAACTTAATGTGGTCGTTTATCAAGAGTTTAAGTATATTTGAACTGTGATATCAGCAGAATTTAGAAGACTCGTTTCTTAACACTTGAAGATTGTTAAATTGATGAGCTGATTTTCAGCGTTAATGTTCATCTAAGGACTTTAACTAAATACTCTACCTCATTCAAAAAGATGATGAGTCATAATACTAAAACTTGCAAGAAAAAGTAGACTGATGATAATCCACACAGGGCACTCATATGTCAAACAGGTTGGTGAGTTATGGTGTAAAGTAATAACAAGGCGGAAATTACAAGCTATGATGAATATCTTTACGGCCATTAAACAATATGAATCCAGTAGCCTATCGGATGACGCGTAGGGCATTTTAAGCGATAAGCATTAGGCTAGTGACTTTCTCTGGACATCATCATTACAGTACAAATAAAACATGCATTCTGAATAAAAGTACTAGTTACAATCTAAATACATTAAACTAGTTGATCTGTTGAAGTATTTCATTGAATGTTTTGTTATGAGTTAATGAAATTTTCATTGTGTAGAGTGTCAGATGTTGTTGAATTGGTCAGTTTATGATGAAAACTCTAAAAGATTTCCTTTTTGCTACTTCAGTTTATAATCTTAACTGTATTATTTTTTTCCCGCGTAAATTACAAATTAAACAGATGGTGAATTATTCAAATTTATGTAATTCAAATGAGTACAATTCATTTGTCAAGAATTTCTCATTTAATTATTTTCTCTACATATGGTTTAAGAATAGAAATATGAAGAAAATTTAGTTTGGCGCCTATGTAAATTTTTGAAATAAAAAAAATAAATGAATGTATTGGCATAGTAAACAGGTGTATTTATGGCAAAGACGAAAAAAAAAATGAAAATAATAATTGGGTATTCTATTTCATCCTAAAAGACAGCTGATTTTATTCAGAAAATGAAGCGTATTCAGTCCAGTTTAACCATTTGTAGTTTGAGACTCACTGATGATAAGTGATGAGGTTCACAAGTATGTACTGCGAATTGACTAAAGTTGAAAAGAACAACAGTTGGATGTCATTTCATTGACTTAGCAATTTAGTATTAGCTGCAAGAGTTGACGGGTTAGGCAATGTACACTGCTATGGAGTCCTGTATTAGAACAAAACAGCTGTTTAGTGCTTTAAAATTTTCACTAATTACCTAACTCAGTTGAACTTATGATATCACATTCAAAATGTATTGACTTGAATAATTTCGTAGAATATTTGTCGGCTACAGTTATTTACACCGCTTTCAGTATTCAATACGACTATAGTATCCATTCTTCCGGTTATTTTCACTGTCATTTGGTGAATAGACTCATTATGGTAAAGTGTAAATTTCATCAAAGATTTTATTTTAAGTCATAGCTTAAATTATTTCTCATATTATTCATCCAGCATTTTTGACTATTCTACATGGAAAATGTTCATAACATTATACTATTGTAATACAATCTGATGGAAATTATGCATGAGATGATGAAAATCACTGAATAAAGCACATTTCCCAAGTACTGTAAACATTGTGTATAACAACAACCTGTTTCTCGAATTGTTTACATTGAAGTCGTTTTATATTTAATGTCTATTTATTAAATAATTACCAGTTGAATTTTTTTCCACTGTTTGTTGTTGCCAGTGATACATGATTAGGAGTCAGTTTATTTTCACGTTCATCCATTGTATGGTCGTTTTCCTAAGAGCGCTTCTGTAGCGAAATGTAGATTTGTGTGAAGTTTAGCTTTTATGATACGGTTCTGTTCATAAATATCAGTAGTTCTGTGGTATTATTTAACTTGAGATGATTACTACTATGGTCTAGAACTTCGATTTCATACATGAGCCAGTAACATTCCCTAACGCCGTCAACCACCGATTAAGCGAAGAGATTTTTAATAAAAGCAAAAAACATTATTGAAAGACCGTAATCAATTTCATAAGCGTAATATATCTGTATTTATAAATTAGTACTTTTGATTGTTGGATTAATAAGTCACACTATTAAGTATGTGATTGGCATGAATAATAAATATCTTTGTGTTTCTTCCTCAGCTACCTGTAAAACTTCAAGGTAGAGTATACACGTTAGGCTGATCTAGTAATTAGCTTTTAGTAATGAAATTAAACTGTCGATGCATAATTTTTCAGTTTGTTACATTACAATGATATGGTGTTTTGAATGACAGAGTTCTAAATAGAGTCAATAACATTCTATAAATAAATCTAGATGAGATATATAGATCCAGTGAAAGTACATTTTAGTTATATCATGAAGAAAAAAAGCTAGAGCTACAATATTTCTTTTCTGTCAGATGTTTACTTCAATAGCAAGCTTTTCATTATTAGCACTATTTTTGGTATGTAACTCTTTTCCTTTCGATAAACTGAACATCTATCGATCATTCTTCTTATTAGTTTTATCTTATAATAGTTCTACATCGTTGATACGGTCGCGTAAAACTCTCCTGGTTCTTTCAATATTTGAAGTTTCTAAATAGCTTATTATGTGATCCGCCCCCCCTCCTATTTTTAATAGACCAATATCCTGTAAGACTGTAATATATATACTAATGTACATCTATAGTCAATGATATCGTTGAAGAGAAAATTTTCTACTCTGAATTGTTTATATATCTTTCACAAAGAATATAGATTTCATGTGCTTTTAATAATCATTATCTATCATCCAAGTGCTAACAGGGAAGTTCTCCACTACTTCAACTAATACAAATAATCTGTTCGTTTCATTCATTGTATAACAAGGTGGATGAATTCCAGTACATCTATCGCTTGTTTTTACGAAGAATAAAAATTAAGGAAAGTATACCTACAACTATGGTGCTATTCTTTTAGTTTTCCAATATTTTGAACTTATATCAATTAGTAAGCCATTTTATCATAATCTACAAGTGCACACAACAGTTATTATTTATAATTATCCAGTCTGAACTATTTGGAAATATAAAAGATTCGCATAGTTGGAAAATAGATAGTTCAAATAGTTTTTCCTAGATACACTTTAAGGTATAAACACCAGTTTTGTAGGTGACTATGTACTCAGAAGCCAGTTCAACAATCACATTGACAAACTCCAGGATGTTCCAAAAGCTGTAGTAAGAAGTCATGACTGATGGAGTTCAGACTTGTCGGGTGTGAGACAGTTATCACCAATCACAATTGATGATCGTCGCGCTATATATCACAAATTGATGGAAGTGGGAATTCTCCCTTTGGATGCCGACCCAGTGGTGCAGATGGTTAGGCGTTCGCCGTCAACTTGAAGCCCATAATGCGGAATCTGGAGTGCGCATTGTTGAGGAGTTCCACACTAGAACGAAACAGTTGCCCAGTGCTCCATGGTTTTCAATGGTACCCTACCAACATCAATCTGTGACATATTCAATCAAATAAATAACCAATCTCCACAAAAATAACCATCACAATCGAAACAACATAGTTGTTTTTCTTTTCATTTAAACTATATTATTACTTCATCCCAACCAATATGATTCCATTTATCACTACCCAATTTCAAGTTGTTTTAGTCGCTTATTATCAATACCATTAAGCTCTGTATAATTCAATTTTACTAAGCTTAAACTAAAATATGAAAAAAAATAAAACATTCCATTTTAATCTTTGTCATTCATGAGAAAATATATTTGAATTTGTTTATTCATACGCTTAAGTTTCTATTTCATTGTACAACATATGATGTATTAGAAAATTGAACAAATTACTATTATGATTTGTTGTTTAAATATTCACATTTATTTAAAACTAAACTAAAACAAAAGAATAAATAAAACATAATCATTAGATTATCATCTTTTAGCTTACTATTGTTATTGTTTCAATCATTTCGATCTAAATTTTGAATTGAATATTGAACAGTAAATGTTCAACAAAACGATTACAATTTCATACGAACAGTTAATTTAAAAGTGAACAATTCTATACAGAAGAATAAAAGATTGACTTTATTTGTGGTTGGATGTCTGGTGAAGATTTTAGTGGTGCCGACAGACTACATTTAATGTTATGATTACTGATAAGAAGTACATGATATGTTTTCGGTTACGTGTTCGAATAGCCCTTTTTGAATATGAGTAACTATATAAACAATCAGATAGAAATGATTCAGAAAGGTTTGAACCATGGTAGAGTGTTCTTTGTATCAGCTCATTGATTTATTGTGAGCTGGGCTTGGTTGTTCTGCTGTATTCGTAACCCTCTTACGTCCAACAACTATATATATATACTATTAGCAATTTCACCTTCATCAGTACCGATGTCACATGTATACACGGAATTCGCAGGATGCGCGTCTGATTAAGAAGTCCGAAACGAAGATGCAAGACATATTTGAACCCATAGGATCCAGCATCACAAATTGTACAACACCCCAGTGTTCAGTAGTACGCTAAAGTATGACATTTTACACACATACCAATAAAGAAATATACATTTCAAAGAACACTGTGTCAGGAGGGGGGTAACCACGGCCTCAACAAGATGCGTATGGGGGAGGTGAGAAACAGAAAGAAATCTTGGCATTAGAAGCATGTAGAGTATACTGAATGTTTTTGTTTATAGCACGGTCTTAATGTACCTAATAGATTACAAAAGCCAGAAATCAGTAATTAGCTGTTTCTTTCAAGCAGGAGTCTCTTTTATAGTGATCCTACACAACTTCACCAAGCGACTTAGAATCCTCAGGCCTTTTACTAAGTGTTTAACAGTATAAACCCAATGCTTACTGGGTTTTAATACGAGGTAGAGATCAATAGGGCTTCATAATGTAGAGTGTTAAATGCATATTACTATTAACAGTGGATGATGGTCTCTCATTGTCGAGAATTGACTGAAGTTAAAAATGTATTGGATGTTAACTCAGTAATGTAAAGCTGAAGCACTGTCCATGAGGACAAACGATTTTGGACTAGATCCCTGATTAGTATTGAGCTCCAACAACCGTCCGATATTTACTAACTTTCAACAAGTATCTAGCTTCGTCCAATTTCTGCTGTAAATTATAAATAAGTTATTACTTTTTAATTCATTTACAGTAATTATAACAACATAGTTTACATTCCAAATTAACATTAGTCAAAGTTTTAACGAAAATCAAAACGTACTAAAGAGATATTTAGTTTCTGTTTTTAAGCAACTAGACGATACCACCTACATTTTG
Organism: Schistosoma mekongi; assembly: GCA_034768735.1. NCBI lineage: Eukaryota > Metazoa > Platyhelminthes > Trematoda > Strigeidida > Schistosomatidae > Schistosoma > Schistosoma mekongi. The sequence goes on along the minus strand of CM068306.1, from coordinate 73,644,511 downwards.
TATCCAACATTTTACATTTAAACTGCTGAAGAATATTCTTGTAAGCACTATTTCTTATCTCTATTGTTTCATAAGATATTACATGATAAACATAATGCCTATATGATGTACCTTAAAGGTCCTGAGTTTAATCTTTAAGTATGTTGGTACTGTTGAGAAGTTCCATCCTATGACGAAATGGCTGTTCATATCCACATTCTTGTCATTCCCCCCCCCCCAGTAACAAATAATTACTTTCTTAAATATAATACATTGAAATAGTTTTACAACTCCAGAACTAGGAGAGCAACTAATATAGTCGTCACTAGGAACAATATTCAATTGCTTCATAAAAAACTTTTCTTATCTAAAAAATAATTCTAAGCAAATGATTTATGTTATATTTCGATTACCAAAATACAGTTGATAAAATACCAAAACAGTTGATAAAAATATTTTTTTACAGAATCTATAATTTTCAACTTTAATTTACTTTATGATTTAGTGTTGTAAAGATTGTTGGATTTATTGATTTGATGTCACAACCATCGTTAGAAACAAAGAATTACTGGATGGGTGTTTTGCCCTACTATATAACTGAATGTGGGCTCCTGTTCCTTATCTTATGTCAAACCCACAACCTGAAATTTTTTCAGTAAGCATTTTTTTTTCTAGACTATTGAAACAGAATCCAGTGCTTTATATTTACGAACACTAATAAGCTAGCATAAGTGGGTCGTAATATGGTTATCCGCTGCTGACAACAGATGGGGTCGCATAATTTGCCAAGAATTAGTGGGAGTTAAAGGTATAAACTAAAAAATGCTAATTTAGTGGTCTAATAGGTGAAGTCCTGGGTTTGGTAAACGTTTAAAACGCTGACCGGCATTACTTCCTTGTTTTCAATAGTGGTCTTACTGAGGTCACTTAGTAATAACGAATTCAATCCGTTTGTTTGTTAATAGGCTCATATCACAAACTGATTAAAGCAGGACTTATACCGTTTGACCCTGGTTCAATGTTGCTCATGGTCAAGCATTCACCATGAGACCTAATGGTCCTGGATTCGACTCTCTGTAGACATCGAGAGTGTGCACTGTTGAAGAGCCCCATACTAAGAATAAATATCTGTCCATCGCTCTCTGGTTTTCATTGGTATCTAAGTGACATCAATCTTTTAATGAATACAAACCAAAAATCGATAGAATGTCTGAAATATAGCAGTGAATTTTTTGTGCATACTAACTGTTGTACAACACAGATGCATGGATTATACAACTCATTGGTAAGATGGAGAGTTTATGATTCATTCTAGTATTTGTTTTTCATGTTTTTGTATTATGCGATCATTTAACGTCCACAGATCTGTCGTAGAAGCATGTACATATCTGACGAAACAGAGTACTGTTTCAACGAAACTACGAATTTGGAATGTTTTTATTATTCAGTAAGTATTGTAATCAAGATTTAAATCGATGGGAGTGGTGTCCATTACAGCTTAGAAGCAGTTAGTTTACAAATGCGAACAAGAAAGTAATCACCTTTCAAAAATCAGTCAGGATGAATATTGCAGTTAAACAGGATGCAGGTACATCCAGCCGATAATTTCCAAACAAAACGCAACACACCTCCTGGATTTCGTTCGCCATGCAAAATCTAACATAAACAGTTATACAGGAAGCTATTTGTTGCGCCGATACCTTAGTGGTAGCGTTTTAGCTTGTGGAGTTATATAGTATTGGTATGATTCATAATTTCTTAGAAAGTGTGAATATAACAAATAATAATGGATGTAAGACTGCTGGCCATCGGTGATGTTTAGTCTGCACGAGTACTCTACTTTAACAATAGTAATAATAATAATATAGTATCTGGTGAGTCCTTATAAGGACTACTGACAAGTGGGGAGTGTAGTTAACCCATACTTGGAACATACAGTTAAAACGGGTGATAACGACTTGTCTCACAACTTTACAAACTGACTTAAGTTATAAGTACGAACCATTGGATACCATGTTAAGTTTATTGACACGTGATCAAAATATCAATGGTTCTACTTTTGCTGCAGTAAAGGGAGGAAATTGCTGTAGGGCTCCATGCTAGGAACCAAAATATTTTTAAATTTTCCTGATATTTATTTGAGATTCAGTTGAAACCACTTCATGATTTTAACAACCAAATAAATAATCTTTTACAACACTCAATGTATACATTCATTAATAAATATGAATTTAATCTGTTTGATTAGGCTTATTGACAAATTTTAAATTTCCCTGTTAAATTCACCATTTAATTATCATATACTAATAGTATTAAATATATTCTATCTGAAAGACCTAATTGTAATGTTCGCCTATAAACATAACAGTATGATATAGTTTCATTTATACACCTGGAAACAATTATTAATGATAACGTTTAGTGTAATTCATCATTTATTGTTATTATTTTTAATTTACTATTAATTCCTATAAACCTGTAAACCCAGATTCAATTCTGATAGTGTCCTATGTCTAGATCTGGTGCACATATTTAGAAGTGAAAAAAAGAACCACCGATAAATCTAATCAATTTCTTTTCAACCTGATGAGAAGAAAAAAAGAATGAGAAATTGAAATAATGAATTGTTGTTTCTTTTTTTCGGAGTAATTGACAACATATTTCTCAATTATGACTGATATGTCAAAAGAACTGATCAATTCTTACATTATTTATTAAAGAATTATTGAATCTTCTACATACCTCTTCTGAATATAAGTCAAGTATCCGAAATACTAGTGAATTACAAAGTTACATGAATCAATTGTTTAGTTAATTTTGCTGAGTTTTATTTAACATCATTGACTGATATTATTTCAATTTGAACTACAGACAACTACATTCAGATAGTATTCTTGGTGATAGATCAAAAAACTTTGCGGGAATCCCTGATATAAGTTTTGAAGAGAAATAATCGACTTTCATTTCACAATGATAAAACAATATTTTCTTAGTGGAAGTGAACTGTGATCATTTTATATTTAAGTTGGATTGTGACTGGCAAGTGGAATCCAGGACGCAGTTCTCGTCTTATTTGGGACTCATTGGTTAGATGTACCTGCATCCCAATGTTGATGTTCACACTGGGGTTCGAACTCAGTCTGCTTCGTGCCAAACACCACCCTGTTTACCACTAGGCTACTGTGTCCAGACAGTCACACTTGTGCAATGGGCATATATGTAATTAGGATAAGCTTGTATTTTGCCTTTGATTTGTAATGGACTGAAAGTGGTTAGTCTCTGTTGCCATATGTGCATCCTGAGCAGATTGCATCAATATAGAGATACTACACAAGTAATATTTAAGTTGGATTGTGACCAGTTTCAGTCCATTACAAATCAACGGGAAAATACAAGCTTATTTTAATAACGTGATCAGTTTAGTTCAACCAGGTTAGAAGTAAGATAGTCATCAAGAAAGTTTAAAATGTAAACAATTGACTTTTCTTAAAAAAGCTTGAACCATTTTGACGAGGAAAACATTGAAATTTAATTAGTTAATCATTTTTAACTGATAAAATTATTCATTCATAATTTGCATATAATAAATAAGTGGTTTATGACTGAAGTATACACTGTAAAGTACATGATAGTCATCTATCTAATTCCTGGTAGAGTCATAGACGCAAACTTCTGTATAATTTTAGACTAGGATAAAATAAAGGTTATGTGGTCCGTTGAATTTGTCGGTTGTTTCATTTACCTTACTTGTTGATATACGTTATTGTCGATTATTTAATAGGACATTAGTCATAATATTTATTGAGTGGTTTTATTACTTATAAGTAGTTATAATGTTATCTGTAATTTTGCACGATAATTGAACAAATGTCGTTCACGTTCATACATTTTCTTTCGAAGTAAATATGGTTTTCAATTTAAAAAATCTAAACTCCACCAGTCACGACTTATCACTAGAGCTTCGGAAACATTCTGAAGTTAGTTACTGGTGAGTTGATTATTGTAAATGAAATGAGATGGATCGTGGAGATTGGTATTAAGTTTAGTTGATTGAATTCGTCATAGATTGATGTTGACAGGGTACCATTGCAAACTAAGAAGAAGTTGACCAACGTTTCATCCTAGTATGGGACTCCTCAAGTGTCCAGTGTTTCCTGGTTCTGAAGGTCTAGTGAGAAGGCGTGACTGATGGAGTTCACACTTATCGCGAGTGAGACTTACTTACTTACTTACTTACTGCCCGTTACTCCTCGCTGAGGAGCATAGGCCGCTCACCAGTGTTCTCCATTTAACTCTGTCCTGAGCAATCCTTTCCAGTTGTTTCCAGTTGCTGCTCATCCTTTTAATGTCTGCTTCCAATTCTCGACGCAGCGTGTTCTTTGGCCTTCCTCTTTTCCGTTTCCCAGCAGGATTCCATGTCAATGCTTGTCTTGTGATGCAGTCTGATGGTTTGCGTAGTGTATGTCCTATCCATTTCCACCGTCTTTTCCTAATTTCCTCTTCGGCTGGAAGTTGGTTTGTCCTCTCCCATAGTAAGTTGTTGCTGATGGTTTCCGGCCAACGGACATTCAGTATCTTGCGTAGGCAGTTGTTTATAAATACCTGTATCCGTCTGAGGATGTTTGCAGTAATTCTCCAGGTTTCAGCTCCATACAGCAGGACTGTCTTCACGTTCGAATTGAACAGTCTGACATTGAGGTTAGTTGATATTTGTTTTGAGTTCCAGATGTTTTTCAACTGCAGGAATGCTGCCCTTGCCTTGCCAACCCTTGTCTTTACATCTGCATCAGACCCTCCTTTTTCATCGATGATGCTCCCCAGATATGTGAAGGTATCCACCTCTTCCAGAGTTTCCCCATCAAGTTGAATTGGGTTGGTGCTCCCTGTGTTGTATTTGAGAATCTTGCTCTTACCCTTATGTATGTTCAACCCTACTGCTGCTGAAGTTGTTGCTACACTGATTGTCTTCGCTTGCATTTGTTGGTGTGTATGTGCTAAAAGAGCTAGATCATCTGCGAAGTCCAAATCATCGAGTTGCATCCTACTTGTCCATTGAATCCCGTACATTCCCTCTGATGTGGAGGTCTTCATGATCCAGTCAACCACTAGGAGGAAGAGAAAAGGTGACAGCAAGCAACCTTGTCTGACTCCGGTCCTCACTGAAAATGCAGTTGTCAGTTGTCCTCCATGCACAATTTTGCACTGTGTTCCGTCGTAAGAGTTCCGGATGATGTTGACGAGTTTCTCTGGTACACTGTAGTGTCGAAGAAGTTTCCATAGTGTTCTCCTATCTACACTATCAAACGCCTTCTCATAATCAATGAAGTTGATGTACAGGGGCGAGTTCCATTCAATTGATTGTTCAACGATGATCCGTAGTGTTGCGATTTGGTCCGTGCACGACCGATCCTTCCGAAAACCAGCTTGTTGATCTCGAAGTTGAGTCTCCACTGAATCTTTCATTCTGTTCAACAATACTCTGTTAAAGATTTTCCCTGGTATCGACAGTAGCGTGATCCCTCTGTAGTTGTCACATTTGCTCAAATCTCCTTTCTTTGGTATCTTGATAAGATAACCTTCTTTCCAGTCTGCCGGCACTTGTTCTTCTTCCCAGATCTTTTTGAATAAAACGTGGAATATCTTTGCTGTTAGGTCGATATCTGACTTGAGTGCTTCAGCTGGTATATTATCAGGTCCTGTTGCTTTCCCACTTTTGATTTGCCTGATGGCCATCTTGATTTCTTCCATCGTTGGTGGAGTGACATCTATCGGGAGATCTGTAGGTGCTGCTTCAATGTCCGGTGGGTTCGGTGGAGCTGGCCTATTTAGAAGTTCCTCAAAGTGTTCTACCCACCTATTCTTTTGTTCTTCAATCTCAGTGAGTGTCTTGCCTTCTTTGTTCTTGATCGGTCGCTCTGGTTTACCATGTTTATCTGCCAGTTTCTTCGTTGTGTCGTATAGCTGTTTCATATTTCCTTCTCTTGCAGCCTTCTCCGCTGTCGTTGCAAGGCTTTCGATGTATTTCCGTTTGTCAGCTCTAATGCTCTTCTTTACTTGCTTATTTGCTTCTGAGTATTCAGCTTGAGCCTTGATTTTTTCTGCTCTTGTTCGGCTGTTGTTGATTTCTATCTTCTTGTTCCTCCTTTGTTGAATTTTGCTCAATGTCTCAGTGGAGATCCATTCCTTATAATGGTGCTTCTTGCGGCCTAGAACCTCCTGACACGTTGACGTTAGTGCTTCTTTGATTTCTCTCCAGTTGTCCTCCATAGTGGTTTCTTCTTTCGGCAGATCTTGTAAGGCTTGGAACCTGTTGTTGAGAGATATTTTGAATTCATTGAGTTTGTCAGTGTCTCGGAGAAAGCCTGTATTGAACCGTTGTACTGCTGACACTCCAGTTGTCCACTGCTTCTTTAGCTTCAGTTTTATTTTAGAAACCACCAAGTGGTGGTCTGAAGCTATGTCAGCTCCTCTCCTGGTTCTTACATCTTCCATTGATCTTCTAAATTTTTTATTGATACATATATGATCGATTTGATTCTCAGTAGTATGATCCGGTGAGACCCATGTAGCCTTGTGTATGCGTTTGTGGGCGAATATTGTACCACCTATAACCAATTTGTTGAAGGCACATAGGTTTGCAAGTCTTTCACCATTGTCGTTTCTGTCTCCCAGTCCTTGTCGTCCCATGATTTCTTCATATCCAGTGTTGTCCATTCCGACTTTGGCGTTGAGGTCTCCCATCAGTATTGTCAGATCCTTTCCTCGACACTTTGCTATAATTGATTGCAGTCTATCGTAAAACTGATCTTTGTCTTCGTCGTTGCCGTCGTTGGTTGGTGCATAGCATTGGATAATATTCATTGTAATCCCTTTCTTCATTGTTTTGAAAGATGCTTTGATGATCCTGGGTCCATTTGGTTCCCATCCCACCAGTGCATTACGTGCCTCCTTGGACAGCATCAGAGCAACTCCTTGAGTGTGGGGAGCATTTTCCTCTTCGTGGCCGGAGTATAGTAGCGTCTCTCCCGAAGCTAATGTTTTCTGTCCAGCTTGAGTCCAATGAGTTTCGCTGATTCCGAGTATTGTCAAGTTGTATCTCTTCATTTCTGCAGCTATTTGATTTGTCTTCCCGCTCTCCCACATTGTTCGAACATTCCATGTACCTATAAAAATATTTGCTCTGGTTGTTAGAAGGGGGGGCATCGGCCTCATGACTTCCGAAGAATTTCGGCTTTCATCATGAGGCGTCATATATCCTTCCACTCCCAGGGCAGAGTTTAAATGGTTTAAATGGTTTATCTTGTTTAATCTGGTTTGCGTTTTTTTAGCAAGTTTGGGTTTTTACGGGATGGGGGTGCTAGCCCCATGCCCAACCCTCCTCCTTTACCCGGGCTTGGGACCGGCAGTAACCCTAGGAGGGCTACAGGCGGAGTTATCGCGAGTGAGACAGTTATCATTAATTAAAAAGATGCCAGAGAAGCTAAAACATTCTGTAATGAATTGTAAAATACCTCTAAATACAAAATCATCCTTTATATGTTGTCTAACACAAATTTATAGAAAAACGTATACATAAATCATGTTGTAAATTAATTGGAATGAAATATGTTACTCGGAAAGCATTGCTAATATTTACTTTATGTCTGGTGATTATTAAGTGATTAAGTATGAAACTCCTAATCCCCTTGCATTGTCTTTTTATCAGCTAGTCAGAATAATGTTCACTTACTCTATGGAAGTGGTTGAACTGATAAATGAACCTCGATGAGAAGTATACAGGTAGTCTATCTTTATTTTTAGCCATGATTAAGGAACAATTGTATAATAGGAGATGCAACTTATCTGCAAGAAACGTTTTTTATACAGATGTACTTATTCTTTGTTTAAATATTTCACTTATGAAGTGAGGTTTTAGTAATATTAGTCTATTAAGAACCATTATAAATTTTGATTTTGTCTTGACGTACATCACATGTGTATTAAAGAAGTTCATTGGATATCCGCTTGTACTTAGAGAGTTCATCTTCTGTTGTTTCATCCTAAGAGAAAACCCTTGGGCGCTAGGTTAAGCATTTTACTAGATTTCTTTTGTACAGAATTTTGAGGGCAAGTACATTCTGTAGATTTGATTGATTTTCTGTATATACGTCTCAGTGTTCTGTCTAACCCTGTTTACAAGTCATTAATGGAAGAGTCCGTATTACAGCGTTCATCATTTAGAGTGAATATAATAATGGATAAATGTTGTCAACTGGTAGAGTAGTCTCTTTTCGCTTTTTCAATACTAAGCATGATGTATATATGTAAGCATCATGTATGTAGAATATAGGATCAGGCATATATATATATATATATATATATATATATATATATATATATAGGTCCAGGTCTCTATGTCTCATTAACACATCTAGATGAACACCAAATAAGTAGAAATAGTAACTGCATCAATGATAGTAATAAGAAGTATAAACATATAGAATATGCTACACCCAGAATAAACGAAGTATTATAAGTATGTCATCTATATGACAAGGAAAATTTGTTAATTGAATAATTTCTTCTTTAAGTGGATCATTCACGAGTTTAATCAGAAGTCAATCTACAATAATTAAGCTAAATGATGATCACCTAACAACAGCATTTGCTTGTGAATTTTATTATTGAATTGAAATTGTACATCAGTCGTGCATTTTCAAGGATTAGCTGATTTAATGTGGAGGTAGAAACTCTAGTTTTCAATATTTCTTTTGACAAGTTCATTACACATAAAATCCACTGTCTGTTGTAATGGAACGCCGGTAAATTGAAGTAATAAATCTAGTGAAATCATGTATTGACTTTTAGTGGCTAAATTGTCTATTATCTAAAGAATTACGAAAGAGTCCTATATACTATACATGACAATTTCTTTTTATTCTACTAATCATGATAAACAGAGTTACTTATATCCACAATTGGTATAATGACAAACCATTATTTCGTTGTATTCTGTTGTCTTTAAACTAAATCACTGGAACATTTCAAGTTACTCATATTTTTCTTAAGTAACAACTAGTGGTGTTATTACGGCTTATGAATGGTTTTTTTCTTTGAATAACATCATTAATCTATCAAATCCATTTGTGTCTAAAGTTTGTCTTCATCATTACACGCTAAGGTTAGTTACATAATCCTTGTAAATAAGGAAGAACTGTGAATCATATTATCATTAAGACAAATGCACGTACCGATTCCCACAAGTTATTTTTCGCTACATTTTCTTGATATAGGCATCACTTAGAATAATTAATGGTTATTACCATTATTATTATTACTAGCAGTAATAGTATTGGAGTCATGAAATTTTATAAGAATTCTTACTATCCTATTTGTTCGATATAGTTGAACAAACAAACAAGACTAAATGATAGTAATGATTTGGGTGACAGTGAAAATGCGAAAACTTACCAAAGACTTGTTATAGTCTGAAAATTTACATTTATGATGCCTTATATTTTGTAAATAGACAATTTCAGTGTTGTAAAATCAGAGCTGTTTCATTTGTATGCGCCTGTTATGATGTGATGATAGACTGCATACTTTCATGACACTAGATATTTTTATCGGGCATTACAGCTAATTATGATCACAAAGCTGTATCGGTGAATATTGCATACATCACAATCACAGAATGTCTATGTTCGTCTACTGAAAACCAAATAATCTACCATATTTCCTGAGAGTTTTGAATTTACACTAGTTTTTAGTGTGTAAACATTTACAAACAAAAATGATTAGCCCGTTACTTTTTAAAGTTAGCGATCAGCTGTTTGTTAATTAGTAACACTTAAGTTTAGTTGATTATATTCGTCACAGATCACAAGACCATGTCAGTCTAGCTACAGCGATTGCCTCAATAGTGACTAACTTCAGGAAGTTTTAGTAAACAGTCATGACTGGTGTTCAGACATGTCAAGAATTTGACATATATCTCTAACGACATTGACTAATCATCACCCTATATCACATAATAATGTAAGCGAGAATTATACTAGTGGAAGGAGGCCCAGTGGCGCTGACGGTAAAATGTACGCTGTGCAACGTTAAAGACTTGAGACCAATTCCCTGGTGAAGTTAATGGTGCGTACTGATCGAAAATTCAATTATAGAACGAAGCTGCTGTCCCTTACTTCATGATATTCAGTGGCACCAAACTAACATTAATCTGTAACAAATACAATCAAATAAGGTCAATACCTATCTTTACGAGACATCTTAATAACATTCACATTAAGCACTATTCAACTTTTGATTTAATTAAGACATGTTACTAGTAAAGACACCGTAGTGTATTATTTAACTTTTCTATTACTGGTCATTACAATAATTCATGGTAGAAAGTCTCATGCTCACAGAATATTCACTCATTATACAATGCGTGGAAGTACATATAATTAGAAATTGTCAAAAAGTTTCAAATGAAATCCATTCGATAGGTCGTTTTATTCTTTTAAAACTAACATCAATCAGTCATTCATTTGAGCTGTTTACCCGATGAACTATATGAATCATGTACTAATCACGTTATAATTTAGTTCTATTCACGGAGAATTATGTTTATCTGTCAGGTAAGTAGGTAATTAGAGAATAAAAACATTTCTTCACACGAAATAGACAACTGGATACTCTACACTGTATATAATTGAAGCCAAATTGAACAGAGTGAGGTTTTAATGGGTTGTGAATACAACTAATTAACAGGGGACACACATCACACTATAATTCAATCTCAACAGCTGATATTACAATGGCCAGTGTACATTCAAGTTAATGAATCAGATACCAGAGTCCAATACTTCTAACTTCAGTCTAACGACTAAATGCGGTTCTAAAGGGAATTTATCAGTTATATGTAACCTAGTGGTCATGATGATTCCATTTTCTGTTTTTTTTATTGTTCACTGGAACTACAGGCTTTGATTGAAAGTCTTTCACTAATATGTAAATGATATTTAAAATTTAAGATAAAGTAATAGAATTAGATGGAGCTAATTATTTATGATCATCGTGGGACGTAGAAAAATTTACTCTTCAAAGATCCACGTATTAAATACTTAGAAAAGAATGACAGTCCAGGATTAAATATAAGATGAATAACCCAGAAATGGACTAATGAAAACAGCCACTGATCAGTAAGAAATAAATCTTTCTTAACTATACCTATGTTTATAAAACTGCTTATATTCGATGGTGATATTCAACAATGTTTGACAGAGTATAGTACGGAGAAATATTTCATAATTAATGTTATCATGAATTAACAACTATTGATGTATCATCACTTCATGAATAAAATTAAAGAAACTGTAAATCACAATGACTTGAAATAAAAATTCATAACGATTTTACTGTAGTTTTCTACTATATCATTTATTACTACAACGATTTGACTTGTAACAGAGTAATAGTAATCTTCATGATCATTCCTAATCCATTTCTACACTACACCGTCATTTCAAACATGTCTACAAACTTTCATGCTGTTCAATACATTGTCATTTTTGAATGTATACAACTTTTGTACACTAATTAAAATGATTCGTATGTAATTAGTTGATCTCCAATTTCAGTTGACATTGTAAATTATACTTCATTCAATGATCTGTGACTATTTTAGTTCAATTTCATATACATCAAACATCATAAAATATATACATAATTAGTTGTAATTTACTATTATTACCTGTTAGTAATAGTAATTGTAATCGTAGTAGTAGTACAAATAAGATTAGCATTAATTTAATGTAGTGTTTCCATGTACATGCCTTTGACTAGAAAGAAAATAGATAACAAACAATCAAAAACTGTCTTATAGACAACCTTCTGATGATTTATGCTTCAATTTTGATTTATGCGATAGTGTTATCTAAGCACAAATAAATAAATTGTAATTTATATTGAACGTGGATACGTGTATCTTAGTCATTTGTAGTATTTATTGACATCATCAAACTATTGATTTTTTCTTCTCTTTTTAAAATTTTATCCGATATAAATAAGTATTTCAGTTTGAATCTATGTTGGCCTATATATATATATGAACACATACCTACGCACTCCTTTAAATAAGATAATTGCGTGAATTAGTGCGGTCGCGCTCCAGTATGTGATGATGAGATTGAACAAAATATGATCTAATAGAATAGTAAAACTATATACATAATGAAATAACTTTATTCTTGCTATTTATGATAAGGAAAACAAACACCAGCTTTACTTTGAATTTTGATACTTTTCTTTAAAATAAAAATAGAGGAGAACAAAATGCATCTTCGGTCTAGATGACAGTTTGATATTTACATATGTATTCTGCGGATAGATATTTTATTAATAAAATCCAAGGAACATAAGTATAGATATTGTTGTATGTATATATTGCTGATGAATACCTTTAGTGATATTTTACGACTCATATAAACATCAGTATAATATAGATTAAGTTGAACGTTAAGTTGCATGAAGCTGTCACACTTTAATTTTAAATCATTACAACTAACAAAAATATTGCATTGAATTTGTTAGTAAATAATGATAAAATGTCAGAATGTCAACCACTGTCGATTAATATAATCAACGATTTCATCAATATTTCTAACAGCGAAATAATAATGATTCTATACTTCGATTTAGTTAAGAATTCATATGCATTAAATTGTTGAATTAATCAACTATTCAACAGTAAACTATGATTAGGTATTATGTTAAAAGCCGAGTGAATATTAACATAAATTTTGGCAGGATGGTCCTTGAAGTAAATAACTTCGTTATACTTTTATTTCTCATGTGTCTTCAGACAGTATATGTGCTGAGTTGTTCAGCTTTCATATCAGTTAACACTCAACAGAAATATGTTTCTGTAATCTTGTGGTGGGGGGATCAATGTCTAATTTGAGATATTATCACTGAGCTATTCATGCTACAAGTGATACGTCATTCACCTATACATTCATAAATTCTATATAGTAGTTAGATTCATAGGATAAATTACCAGTTCATGTATTGTTTAAACTTTTGATCAACAAGACTATATGAGTGGTGACATATTTCTAGAATCAAGACAATTTAAAATCACAATAGACATGATGACATTAATATTTTTAGCGAATCTGAAATATATCAAGCAGTCAAACTGTCAGTTAGAATGCAATCAAAATCTATGAACAGTGAGAGTGTAAATGTAGTTCATGATCATAGTGCCTTGAAAGTAATAAATCACTTCATACTTAATCAGAGTGTATTTCCTACTTGAAGGACTCATTGGTATAAGCAAATACAGTAACATTTTATAAAAATGATTTACTTATATTTTAAAAATTAAGTAAAAAACCTATGGCCGCCTGTAATTCTTTCAGATTTGAAACAACAAATTATTTACATTGTAAGTTGCAGAACACAACGACTTTCCACTAAACATATGAATAAATAAAAATGTCTATAAACGTAGTCATGATGAATTATTTACATCATGAGATTAATTTGCAAAGTTATCCAAATGAAAATGCCGATCAATTTTCAACATTGGAACGAGATGATACAACCCAGAGATCTACTTAAATAACTGAACTGACATGAATTTTTCTCTTTTAAATCCATTTTTCACTCACTAATTGTGTATAATGACTGTATGCATTCAGACTTTTAAATCAAATATATGATACCTATTATCTGTTCAATTACTGCAAAAAATTAAACGTACCATAACAATGGCCTATCCATTGTGGAAATGATCTACGATTGCCTTAGAATCTATATTTGGTGATCATAAGAAATTATGTCATGAGCTTGAAACTGATCGTGAATATTTGCCGATAGGTATGAATATCAACTAAAAACTGCTTAGAAGCATCTTGTACACAATTCTTTAAGTAGTCAGAAATTAAATGAAGAAAAATGAGTTTTTTTAATTTGTGTTAAGAATGTTTTACTTTATCAAACAAATATAACGTAGAATAAAGTAATTACTGTCACCAAATTATTATAAACTTATCAACCATAACCATGACCAGATGTCATGACGAACGTAGGAACTTTAACCAGACGATGAAATTGTCCAGAATGACGATCAAAACTCCAAAATTAAACTATCAATCTCAACGCAATATAATGAAGATGGAACTTTAAACACCCGATAATACAATCTCATGTATCGTCACAAATTAAAATTTTTCAACAGTTCTACTTTAAAAAGTGTCAATTAATGATGAATAAATTTAGGTTTAATTGGAAAATAATATCATTACTGTATACCTAATTACATTCTAGGCACAAATTCTAACTTAATGTATATACGAAACTACAATGAATTATAAGCAATGGAAAGTAACTATATATTCAACATCTTTAAACTTATAAACTATTTATGTTCAATTATAAAGTAACTTTAACTTTCAATGTAATGGGTGACAAAATGTTTGTTTAAGTAAAATAAATTCATGAAATAGTTTTTATTAAAATAATAAACATGTTCATTTATTATTAAAAGTATACAATACTACTACCAAATACTACTAACAATAAATATAATTCAAACAAATAATCATAATTTATTTAATCTAATTAATTATGTTTATGATTACGTTATTGAATAATTTAGTAATAAATACATTAAGTATCCTGTGTTTACATTGAATTCTTTCTACGGAATTATTCTATGTACAAGGAAACAGATGGAAGTTTTTTTTTTTTTCTGATTCAGTGTTTATTCAATTATGCCTAATCATCCGATGAAGACGGAATGAATACAGTGAAAACAATAAAATTTATTTTAAGAGCATTTCATTTATGAGTGTTACTATGATTTATTTCAGTGGTATCTTATGGAAGTCACTAATTAATATAGTCTACGAAACTAAATATTACATTAAACGTAAATAAAAATAGTCGCCTGGAAGTCTGAAGAGAGATTTATGCATTTCTTATGAGGGAAATGTAGTGTATTTCCAAATTCTGATTATGATTTTAGGAACTGAATTGTTTCTAAGATACATTTAGATTGTGTGAGTTTGGAGGCGGTCACAATGAAATTTAGTATCGTCTGAATTTAGTGCTGATTGGCATTCATCATTAATGCACACTTGCAGTTTTGACGAAACAGATATCCCGTATGAGATTTAAATTAGCGCAACCCAACTTTAAAGTGTGAGAATGTACCACAGAACAAATCCAATCACTTTTGTTATTGTATAACAAACACATATTCATGATTACAAGATTGTTTTGTTTTAACACAAGATCAGTTCACTGTTGAAGTCAGTTAACCATTCAGTATTTGCGTCGTCATAGAATTGCTGGGGTTGGTTCATGCAAGCAATATGATACGAACTTTCAAATTACTTAATAGGTTTCGTGCCGTTTGATATTTATTAGTAAGTCGTTTCTACAATCCTTAGGCAATTAACGATCCCACCCTATTGAACTCGAACCCATGACTATTTAAAGACGGTGAAAGTTGTTCACAGGAAACCAAGCGATTTACTAAAACTTATAATAAAAAAATTTTAAAAACTTTGAGAACCTAAATTATAAAATAACAATGACGTTCACTTATCTTTCTGTGGCAACATGGTTCTACGCGTCCCTGTTTAGAAATTATTAACAGTTATTAAATTACACAAATCACAATTATGAATTTTACATGAGTATAAACATTGAGTGGTTGTTTCGTTAACAGATATGGTTTGGTGTTAGTTATGCCCGTTACACATAGATATACTCGCTGTATCTTGAATTCATATCGGTTATTGTAATCACTTTATAAACTCTTTTATTATTCTGTGTTCTGACTCTTTTGTACACCACGTGTTGACCATACAATGCTAGTTTGTTAGTCAGTAGAATTAACGAAATATACCAAGTGATTTATATTGTTTGGATACGTAACCTTGATCAAAAGCATAATATACTAAAAAGTAACTCAATATTTGATTTGATTGGATATATCACAGATTGATGTTGGCAGGGTACCATTGAAAACCAGGGAGCACTGGACAGATGTTTCGTTCTAGTGTGGAACTCCTCAGCAGTGCGCACCCGAGATTCCGCACCAGGGGCTTCAGGTTGACGTGAACGCTTAACCATCTGCACCACTGGGACGGCATCCAATCGTAGAATTCCCACTTCCATCAATTTGTGATATATAGCACGACGATCATACATTGTCATTGGTGATAACTGTCTCACTTCCGACAAGTCTGAACTTCGTCAGTCACGACTTCTCACTAGAGCTTCGGGAATATCCTGGAGTTAATCACTAATGAGCTCATTATTATAGTTTGATTGGGATGCCGACCCAGTGGTGCAGATGGTTAGGCGTTCGCCGTCAACCTGAAGCCCCTGGTGCGGAATCTCGGGTGCGCACTGCTGAGGAGTCCCACACTGGAACGAAACAGCTGTCCAGTGCTCCCTGGTTTTCGCTGGTACCCTGCCAACATCAATCTGTGACATATTCAATCAAATAATCTATTTTTATCAATTCTCTATGATACAATAATGTTTCTCTTAAGAGTTAGTTTAAGAAATATTCCAGCATATTTGTAATTTAAGGCGTCTTTGCAACTAAATATTAATGGATTTTATTTAGATCTTAATAAATTATAACCTGTTATGTTTGCTTCAGATGTTTGTTGAATATGTGAAATATAAGTTTGTTTTCAAAAAGCTTCAACAAAGATAAACATACAATGGACATATACTTGTCAGTTATGACATGAATTTGAATCATACGGAGAATATTAGTCATTGGAAGCGAGAAACATGAAAAATAGTCACCATCGATAATTTTAGCACTAAAAACGTCAAACGTAAATTTTCCAAGTTACTTTTGAAAATTTAACGCCGCCAAGCACCATCATTAACAACAACAACAGCACAAAGTAGCAACTATGCTGGACGTTCCTTAAGAATGATGAAGAGAATAACATATTCAATCATATTCATAGTTGACACATAAGAAATATTTGAGGAGGGAGGGCGGTAGAGAAGAAACTTATCCAGAATGTGCGTATTTTGAAGAAATCTTTTCAGCTTATTGAATCACATTTAAAATAATTCAGTAATACATTTACAAATGATTTAAGTAATAGTGCTTATTAAGGCGGATAGAAAAGGAACCAAGCAAGAAACAAGTAATTACAGTAAAGTAAAACACTTTATAATATGATCAATGTGAAAAGTTGGCAAAAAATTGGACTACTAATATTAGTAATAATGAATAAAGTGATTAACTAATTTCACCAATTGGTGTAATACTAAGCCATAATTCTTGAGTAAATTGATATAATTCATCTGAAACAGAGACTTTATATTGTGTTGGCTTAACTATACGTTTATAATCCGACCGTAAAGTATTCAATCCATCCATTGCACGTTGTCTAGCTTCATTCAGTGTTTGTAGTGGCCTAACTAACTATGTTGATAAAAATAGTAAAAAAGGGATATTGAAAATCAAAACAAAATAGGTGATATGATAAATATATTCAAATTACTGGTTACCGACTCGGTAGAACAAATAATTGGAGGTTATCTACAAAGCTTGGAGACCATGGACCCGATCCATGACGGGGCAGTGATTGTGGTTTTCTGAGGAACCCAATACCAGGACCAGACATCTGTTCTCCTTACTTTAAGATAGTCACGTGAAATTTCAAATACAATAATCTCAGTAATGTCTAGTAATAATAAGATTTCAATTTTACAAAATTTGGGATACATCAGTCTGATCACCCCTTTTACAGCATACTCATCTAGTTTCTCTGTCCACTGTTTAACGTGTCGCTGGAAATTTAGCGACGCCAGACTCAATGTTATGCTCTCATAACCATGATTTGTTACCAATGTAGACCTCTCCAGGGAAACAGGAAGTGTGATTAGATTCTTTTCAGTCTGCGCAACAATCTGTTGTTTTCTGGGTCCCGTCAGATATCAGTAAATGTTTTTTCATAAGCATAAGAGGTTGATGGTCGTCAATAATTTACAAGTTTAGTAGTTCAATTTTCGCATTTATAGCACTGGCCAAATAACTTACAAGAGAGATGAAAAGAAACACCTATCGAGATGTTAAATGATTGAAGGTAGTTGACAGGAAACACTACTTGACCCAGATTTCGTGTTAGTTGGTAATCATCACCATGACTTACTAGTTAAGTCGAGTTAACTGGACTGACTACGGGATTCGAACCAGCATTACTCAGCTCTACAACACTACACGCTACCACTAAGTCACTCGGTCTGTAATTGACTTCCTGTAGAAACGAGATAATTATGTTAATTGACCACTTATCAGTGTCATAAGTAACGCAAAATCGATGGTATAAAGGAGAGAATGGATACTTTTTAAATTTAGTATCTCATTATTTTCGACCTACTTTTACTAATTATATAAATGATGATGATACTTACTGAGTACCAAGTTATTACGAAAAGCTTTGACTCATGTGTTTCATGTAACATCTAGTAGCACAACTCGATTGTTCAAACTAGAGTAGGCAAAGGAATGTTGAAACATTTACTCAGGAAACACAGAAAGTAATCCAACCAATCAGTGATCATCAGTAACTTTCAGAAGAACTCCAGAAAATGACAGTTTATATGCAGCAATTTAAAGTCCTGCAAACGTGACTGTAAAGCCTAAAGGAAAATTGCTTAAATCCAGTCACACATGAATTTTTGATATGTTGGCTCCGGAGACGGAGATCCAGCAGACAAAATGAGGTGCATATATTTAGAGTTGACCTTTCTTAACCACTTTTCACTGTTATCAGAAGGCTAAGTCGCTAAACATGCTTTGCGTTCAAGAGAAGCATATTACTACCACCACAGTCCCGTACGGTCGGTAGTGCGACTTTGTTGCCATGTCTTGGGTATGCTGCTGTGTTTAAGCGCAAAACGTACCAGCCCGTAACTTAGCACTGTTAAATACAACGACCACCATTCTTCAAAACGTAGTATATACAGGCAATTTTTAATATGATGATAAGAATAACCATGTATTTCTAATCTTTGTTCTATGGTTGCAAACAAATGGCATATTAAGATGCAATATATTTCGCCAGATATAAATAAGTAGATAAGGAATATGAGACTACTTTTCCGCCATTCCAATATAATTTGAGTAGTTGTTCAACTCTTCCAGGTACAACAAATACACGCTTCGATGCTTGAGTTGGATGCCTGCAAAGAATACGTTCATTAACGCCTGGAACACTTTCATGTGAACGTTTCATTAAGTCCAATAAAGCTTCTCCTAGAGTGCGAAAAAGGAAAACTGAATTTATAAATATAAAGGTAATCTCTATTATAAACACATTAAACTAAGAATCATGATGTAGATGTTTTGTCATGGCTTAAACTTCTCAACAGTATTCATTAAGGATGATCTGGGAACAAATAAGTATATTGTTACAGTGAACTGACTGAGGTTGGGTGTAAATTACCAACTGAATAACCCGACGGCACAGAAGTCGTTACAAAATTTGTTAAGTCTGATTCATATTTAATGTATGGCAGTAGTCGCATAGTGCTGAAGACTGCAAAAGTAAAAAAGGTCACTAACAATAGTACATTTTACACATCCATTAGTACTTACTAATTAGTTGATCAATGGTAGAGTTCTAGTTAGACAGTAGATTCGACGGAACTTTAAATGAAGTGTAACTAGAAGGTTGGAATCGCACTAACGTTAGGCTCCTTTTTACAGTTCTATATTATTCGGATATAATGTCATCAATGAGTTATCCTTTCCGATGTGAAATTGGAGAGAAGACTTCAGTCCTTGTATTCAAAAGACATCTGTTTAACCACTCTAAACACCTTGACAATCAATGCGAACTACAATCTCAAGTAACATATCATTACCAAGGTTAACTTTGATAATTTCAAATAAATTGAGCATTGGATAGATTGTTTATAATAAGTGATATATATTTGTAAAATTCCAATGAGTAGAAATTAAAATTTCTGACGTTTCGTGGCTTAGTGCAAGTCGCTTCTTCAGAGAAATGAATAGCCGAATTTAATTAACACAAGAATAAATAATACAATTATTATTATTCTTATTTATTCTTGTGTTAATTAAATTCGGCTATTCATTTCTCTGAAGAAGCGACTTGCACTAAGCCGCGAAACGTCAGAAATTTTAATTTCTACTCATTGGAATTTTACAAATATATATCACTTATTATAAATCTCAAGTAACATTTAAAAGTAACATTTCATTCTCTTTTATCAACCTTACTTATCTTCCTCGCACCTTCGAACATTATTATTACTTTCTTCGAAACGTTTCATCATAAATTTCATCAACAAATCTGAACGTACAATATCGACAACAAAATATTCCAAAATATTGAAGATAGTGTGCAGTTTACTACTTATAAACGGTAATAAGTAGAATAATAAACTTGGGCGAAAACTTCATAATCAGATAAAATACTTGAAAGAAAATAACCATATCACCTTCTTGGCTGTATAAACGATAAACGACTTTCTTTCCTGGCATAGTAAGTTTTTCGAAATTGGCACTAAGTTTCATTGTCGGAGTTCCATTAATTTCGACAAGTTTATAAACACATCCTAAAGCTGGTTGTTTTTGACAAGTAACTAAATTTGTTCCAACACAAAACGCATCAATTGAATGATCCTGAAGATAAAAAAACAACACGCATTCAGTCAAGAGGAATCCATCCAATATCATGTACATCAATTTAGACATAATCCAATGGGTAAGTGATAGAGTTTTGGAATCATTTATGATAAATTATGTAATGTACTTTTGGCTGATATTAAAATTTAATAAGCAACGAAAAATTAAGATACTGTAGTTCTCATTTAAATTAACCGTGACACCGCATGAGTAGTGTTCATAGTAACCTCTAACAAAACTCATCCCTATTGTAAACATTTCATGAAAACCTAATGAAACAAAATAAATTCACGTTATACGGCTCAACTAGTTGCTCTAGGTATTAACCAGGACTCGGCTGAAATCCAGAAATAGAAATCCTACTATCGGACACAAACCCAATGGTGTTGTTGGTTAAACGTTATCCAAGAGGCCTGAAAGTCTTAGATTTAACCCACGACAGGGTAGCGCGCGTGCATAACCAGAGTGCCATAATGGGACAAAACAGATGTCTAATTCTCGACAATTTTTAGTGGTACCCAAATGAGATTAACAACCATATTTATGTGTTTAATGCAAAAGTCTGTCAAAATGTAGGCAAATAAGGTCACGAACATATATATACGCTCCTGATCTGTGTCATATTGATAAATACTTTATGATTTCTAAACAAAATAGCAGTTAATATTTGTACTGTATTTACCTCATGACTCGAAATTATCCCATGATATCACCCAACATGCCAATAGCTCAAAATATCTAACAATGCCTTTTAAGTATTATTTGTGATGTTTCCACGGCATTTCAGTAAATATTCTATTACATACAGATTTAGGTATTCGTTAAAAGTTGAATGTTGTTGTTAATATAGAATATTAAGTGCTAAATAAATATGATTCTTGTCATTATATGGATATATGTAGAGGAATTAGTTTGACTAATATAGTGTCTAAAATACTAGCTTCTATAATTATCAGACGCTTAACTGCAACTCGTGATCTCCAAATACGAGAAAATCAGGCTGGTTTCAGACCTGGTCGCGGTTGTATAGACCAGATATTCACCGTTCGTCAGATCTTAGAACACAGACATACTTTTCGGCGGCCGACAATAGTGGTTTTCCTTGACTTGAAAGCGGCATTTGACTCTGTAGACCATGAAGTTCTGTGGCAATGTCTTTCATTGAAAGGCGTGCCCCAAAAGTGCATAACACTTGTTAAGGCTCTTTACTCAAGCACTATTAGTCGTGTCAGAGCATATGGCGAACTGTCATCTGAACTTGTAACCTCTAATGGTGTCCGTCAAGGCTGCCCACTTTCCCCATTTTTGTTTAATTTCATAGTTGACACACTGTTAGAAATTACACTTTCATCGTCTGACTTTTCAGGAATTGATCCCCTACCAAGAGATCCACTTATTGACTTAGAATATGCTGACGATATAGTCCTGTTTGGCGAAGACGCTGATACGATGCAGAAGCTTTTAACAGCAATAAGCTCCAATGCAAGCATTTTCGGAATGCGTTTCTCCCCCTCTAAATGCAAACTATTGCTCCAGGACTGGTTTTCGTCAACACCTGAACTAAAGATAGGGAATGAAGTAGTTGAGCACGTCGATCACTTCACTTATCTTGGAAGTCTGATTAGCCCTAATGGGTTAGTCTCTGACGAAATCTCAGTACAAATTCAAAAAGCTCGTTTGGCTTTTGACAACTTACGTCACCTATGGCGTAGACGAGATATTCGTCTCTCAACGAAAGGGAGAGTGTACTGCGAAACAGTTCGCTCTGTCCTACTGTATGGGTGTGAGATATAGCCATTAAGGGTAGATGACACTCTAAGGTTATTAGTTTTTGACCATCGATGTCTACGAAACATCGCTCGCGTTAGCTGGATCACCGAGTAAGTAATAACGAGGTTAGACGACGAGTGTTAGGCAAATGTGGTAAATCGGTCAATGAAGTTGTGAATCTTCATCGACTGAGGTGGTTGGGACATGTGTTGAGTATGCCCAACCACCGTCTTCCTCGACGCGCAATGTTGGCTGATATAGGAATAGGATGGAAGAGAGTTAGAGGTGGCCAAACTAAAATATGGCATCAGTCCATGAAGTCACTGACTGTTGGTTTAAATCGTGTCGGTAGTTGCAGACTACCTGGATGGGGTCCCCACGATTACCGTAACCAGTGGCTAGAAACACTGAGTGACATGGCCCAGAATCGGTCACAATCGCGCAGATGTATTCACTCATTGTCCTCCTTTAAATCATGAGCTTTAAATTATTCCATAGCTTTCTTTCAACGTCTCCTGAACCATATTGTATATGTTCACACTCCTTGTTACTATTATTATTTTATTTTATTGAAGTAACTTCTACTAATGGTGGTGATGTTAATCTTGCGGTGCCATGGTGGTATGGCAAGTTGAACCGATGCACACATGTGCCAGGTTCTATGTTGATTGTACATACATACATACATTAAATGGATACACGTAGTCGGACAGAAGTAATCATCTCAGAACCCATGTTCATCATTACATTTAGGGTAGTTCTTACTGTGATAAAAAGTGAAGTCCTTTCCTAATTCTAACTACATATTATGGCCAAAATATAAAATGACATCAGATCATGAAATCATTGACCGTTTATTTAAGCAATCTAGGTTGATACATGCTACCTGGTTTGGGACCCAATAATAACAGACAATAATGATTTGAAAGAATGGGTGATATGAACTTTACTGCCAACAATGTTTGAACACTACAAATGTTCTCATAAGCATGATATTATCAATTTCTTTTACTGCATATCTGATTATGCAGGATGTAATGAACACTGTTAGTCTAAAACTAAATAAAATTTTATTTGGTATCTCTTTTAATAGCAGAACACTGATTGGCACATAAATCCCATACTTATGACAACTATATACGTGACGAAGTACGTTTAATGAGATGAACCAATACAACTTTAGAATTAAAGAGGAAATTAATATATCCAATCAAAGCAGTCTATTATTGGCTAAATATTGCAAAGAGAAATATCCCGTTCACGAAGTAAGGGAGATCATATAGTTAGAATAAGGGGGGTTTTGTGGAAGTCGCCTTTATTCCAGAGTGGTTTCATTTGGATACCATCGAAAATATGGAGCACTGAACAGCTGTTTATTGCTAGTAAGAAACTCAGAATTGCACACCTGCGACTTGACTGTAATTCAGCAGTGGGTGCGCACTGTTAAAGGATCCCTTTCTAAAGATGAAACATCTTCCCAGTGCAATCTATTTAATATATTGTAGAATTAATTCCAATGTTAATACCAATTAATAAGTGCTATATACATGTTTTAATGTAAAATCGACTGACATTTAGTTCACACATGAAAATCAAACTTCAGTGACTACGTAGTCTGTGTTTCACTTGATTTAATTCATAAACAAATTTGTAACAAAAGCAAAAGAAAGTGATTAAATGAATTATACACAATAAACTTTGTCAATATTTTAAGCTCTTATTCAATTTCACTTACTTGTTGATTAAAAGAATGCAATGTATCCTCATTTAAATCATTACTGACAAGTATTTGAAGTTGTGCAAACCAAGGTAATTTATAACTAAAAATGAAAACATTATGCTAAAACTAGAATAATCTGTTATCTGTACCTTTCGAATTGATTATGATAACAGTGTTAATATTAGCAGTAATTGTAGAGTCAGCAGTCAGAGTTCTCGACATTTGGTCAAACTATTGTTGTAAACTTTAACTGTCTCATTTATTTTGATATGAGGCAACCAATTAAAAACACTAACCGTCGTAAAAAATCTCTAATAAATGAGTGAGTAAATGTGATTTAACTGAAAACGGTTGTATGAAAAATGCGGATTTAGAGAGGTGCGGCAGCCGATCGCCTGTACTGATTGTGATGGAGAGATTAACTAATCGTAAATCTAACTTATTGAAGAGATACCCATACAAATGAACAGATATAAGAAAACAGAAATCAATATTGTTTTATACATCAAAATAACACATCTGTGCACCGAATATTGATCCTGTAGATCACAATCATCAAACCTGGGGAATTAATGCCTAATTATGTGACCTTTTTCTGTTCACCATATTACCTCCCCAAATACTCCCCGTACAATTATATTGAATCATTTCAAAGTAAAAATAATAATATACAGACATCCCTCAGGTTTTCGAGATACAATTTAACATTTATCTAAATTCAGTTTCCATTTACCGTCAAATGAGTTTCTTTCTAGTCATAGTATAAATTATTTGTGACTGAGAAATTGTGGGACCTATTCATAGGCAAATTAGCAGATATATTGTTTAGTTCTTTATGTAACTGATTTATGGGTGCTTTTACATTGTTCTAATCACAACGCCATTAGCCTTCCAGTAACATGTTTCCATCCAGAAATTATTATTTATTGATAATAAAGCTATTAAACAGACTTTGACCAATAAGATCCTAATTAAATACACAATATTGTATAACATTTATGATGGATTGCGAGCATTTGTTACATGTCAAATAGTTAGTGTGATGTACTGAGCTGACCTCTGAACGTTTTGATTGGTAGTTGGAGATAAAGAAATTTTACTAAAGTTCAATTTATCGATTTGTAAACTGCTCTCAAAGGATAATCACAAAAAGCTAATAAGGATTTAAGAGATTCTCATATGAACCAATAAGCCAGTAGGAATCGCAACTTTTGCTAATTATTATCCAATTGAAAGGTAGTAATAATGAATAATATCTTAAAGTTGTTGAAGTTTCCTAAAAGTTTTACTGTTCGAAAATGAAGAGAACAATATATCTCATCCTAAATCGACAAGTTTAGAACATCTATATTCTCAAACCATTATAAACACTCAAATAGTATTTTGAGAGTTATAAATAGTTTTTAAATTGAGTTTAGTGCTAAAACTAGGAAGTCAGTAGAGTCATAGTTAGGGTACACAATTATGGTTTAGGATCAGGTCTAGGGTTTAGGGTGAAGATGAGTGTCAGATTTTTTTATTAGGATTTAGTATTAAGGCTACAGATAGGGCTAGCTTGCATGTGGCACGCAATCTACTTATAGATAACTCAACGTTTAATATGTTTAACACTATAATATTTAGCATGTACATCAAAAATCACTTTTTTCACAGAGCCACTAATCTTGCTTCCAATGGTTTACATTTCTAACATCAGTCGATTCGCGCTCATTGTAACATGAAATTCAACAATCTCCACAAAACCCAATGATAATAAATAATTAAGGTATTTAACTTACTGTGAACTGATTAGTTGAAAGGCATCTCGAATTTTAAGTGATAAGTAGGCTACATCACCACTATCAATACGTATCCCAATAGCTTGGTGGCCAAATTCATGAAGAGCTAAAGCAACCGCACAAAAATTTGGTAAACCTGATCTACAAAACACGTACGCACGTAGAACAAATAAGTTATAAATTATCAATTCGTCTACAAATGGTTTCAAAGACATTTAGAAGGCATCATTTATGCGTCATAGAGGTTAGTCAATTTGTCATGAGTTAGATAAACATTCGAAATTAGGGATCACCGTCTCATTTTACTACATGAGTCTTGAGAAGTGTGTACCGATGCCTCTAAGGGTGATCGAACCAAGGACCATTATTTCAGCTTATTCGGCAAGCGCATAACACTTAGGCCAAGAATCCTGCTTTCATTGGTCTACATTCCTAATACTAGTCAGTGCATATGTTGTTCGACCGCGTCATAGCCGTGGCCGAAAACTACTGACCACATATTCTGGCTAGAGCCCTGAGCTACCTCATGACGTAAGTCACCAGTGAGCCCATGTTGGTTAAAGTTGGATGTTGTGAATGATTGTTGGTTTTGAATTTGGTACCATAGACTGACGTTAATAAGACCAGCATTAAGAACTTGGAAGCACTCCATAGGTGCTTCGGTTAAATATATGAAGTCTCAGAAGTGTGCACCTATTTCTCTATCAAGGAAATTCGTTATATCACATCAAAATCTTTACAACAATCATAAAAGTGATGGAATAGGTTGGAGTAAAAACAATAGATAACTTAAAAACATAAGATTATTGGGTTTACGTATATATTAACTGAACTCATCAGAAGCCAATTGTGTTCATTTAATAAAAGTAACTGTTCGTACCCACTATCCGTGACTTTCCAAGCCTACATATTTGTCTCGTTTTGTACTGAGAACTTTGAACAACCACCTTCAATAGCTCAGCTATCTATATAGTTTGATTAAAACGAAATTGAGAAATTAACAGATACCTTCATTTTTCAAGCTGCATTTCAATGACATGTAGAATAATCAAATACACTTAGCAGGTTAGTGCTCTTTAAGCGATAACTAATAAGCAGTAATCATATTCTGCTATTTTCAACTAAAATGAGACTGGAATAATTTAATCATATTTTCGACAGTGTCTACTAAAGAGATAGAGAAAGCATGTCTTATTTTACTTGAAACTTTTCAGACAAATATACCTGCACGACTTCTCACTAGAGCTTCAGGAACATCCTGGAGTTAGTCACTAATGACAGACAGACAGACAATTACAACGTAGAACTTGGTACATGTGTACGTCAGTTCAAGTTGCCATGCCTCAATTAGCAGATAGAGATTAAATTGTCGAATCAAATCCCAGAGTGGGGAAGGTAGTAGCAAAGTTAGTATTCATGGAAGGGAATAGAGACCGAGGACATTTAAGAAAATATGATTCAGTAAAGAGAAAATTATGATAAGTTCAGAAACTTAGAATTTGGAGGAAGA
Organism: Schistosoma mekongi; assembly: GCA_034768735.1. NCBI lineage: Eukaryota > Metazoa > Platyhelminthes > Trematoda > Strigeidida > Schistosomatidae > Schistosoma > Schistosoma mekongi. The sequence continues at coordinate 73,617,074 of CM068306.1, read as the reverse complement.
CGAGGAGTGGATGCACCTGCGCGATTGCCAACGATTATGAGCCATATCACCCAAAGTCTCTAACCATTTATTACGAGCGTCACGCGGACCCCAACCAGGTAGTCTGAACCTATTAACATAGCTCAGCCCAATTGTCAATGACTTCATGGACTGGTGCCATGTTTTGGTTTAGCCGCTCCTAGCTTTCTTCCAGCCTACTCCCACACCAGAAAGCATTGCTCGTCGAGGCAGGCGGTTGTCAGGCAAACGTAACACACGCCATAACCACCTCAACTGATGAAGATTTACTCCTTCATCAATAGACTTATCGTATTTACCTAGTACTCTATTCCTAACCCACGTATTCCTTATACTCCGTGGTCCCAGCAAGAACGAGCAATGCTTCGAAGACATCTGTGATCGAATACCAGGAGCCTACGAATGTCCTCTATCCTTAATGGCCATGTTTCACATCCATAAAGTAAGACGGACCGAACTACTGCGCAGTAAACGTGTCCTTTGGTCAGTAGTTGTTAGGGATTCGAAATCCCTAGAAATACAATTGTCATTTTATCAAGTTGTATTGATTTTTTGTTAACATGATTTGTAAACTTTCATCACTTGTGAGTGAACACATTTGACAACATTTAATTGTATTATTATAAATGTTGATAATTTCATTTGATGAATAATGACTATGATTATTTTGTGTATATAAGGGAATGTGTAAAATAGGATCTGACTCCGAGTCTGATTCCGATCTGTCTGGTTAATCTATTGTCTTGTTCTTCTATCTCCGGCTTGGGACTGAGTGGGCTTAAGCCAGTCGCGAATTATCAACTAGGCACACTTCAATAAGCGGCCGCGCGCACAACAGATCAATTTTCTTCGCGACATAACAGTAGTCGGATGTCTCGCCTACGCCACAGATGACGCAAACTGGCAAAAGCTAATCGGGCCTTATGTATACGCGCAGAGACTTCAGCAGACACCAGACCGTCAGGGCTGTTGAGGCTGCCAAGATAAGTGAAGCGGTCAACACATTCAACTGTCTCACTCCATATCACTAACTTTGGTGTCAAATCAAGCCAATCCTGAAGTAACATTTTGCATTTGGGTGGAGAGAATCGCATCCCAAATATCCTTACATTCTTGTTTAAGGTAATCAAAAGATTCTGCATTTCATCAGCATCTTCACCAAAGAGAACTATATCATCTGCATATTCTAAGTCAGCTAGTTTATCACCTGGAAGGAGGTCAACCCCGCCGAAGTCAGAAGATGAAAATGTCAACTCTAAAAGTATATCAATGATAAAATTAAATAAAAATGGGGAAAGCGGACAACCTTGACGAACACCACTTGAGGTAATCAGTTCTGATGACAATCTGCCATAAGCTTTCACTCGACATGTGGTGTTCAAGTAGAGAGCTTGTATAAGGTTAATGTATTTCTGTGGTACGCCTTTCGTTGACAGACATTGCCACATAACCTTACGATCGACAGAGTCAAATGCCGCCTTAAGGTCAAGGAATACAACTATTGTTGGGCCTCTAAAAGTATGTCTATGTTCCAGAACCTGCCGAAGTGTGAATAGGTGGTCTATACAGCCACGTCCAGGTCTGAAACCACCTTGGTTCTCTCTAGTCTGCTCTTCACGAGCTTTAGTTAGGCGTCGAAGTATGATTGAAGCTAATATTTTGGACACTATATTCGTTAAGCTGATTCCTCGGTAATTGTCACAGGAGGACTTCTGTCCTTTCTTATAAATTGGAACAATTAGTGTTTGAGACCAGTCAGATGGGATTACTCCCAATTCCCAGATTCTAGACAGGATCCCGGTTAATCTCGCTGTTAAAACCGGACCACCATCCCTAAATATCTCAGGAGTCAACCCATTGGGTCCTGCTGCTCTCCCTCGCCTTAGGTTCCCTATAGCCTTCTCAACCTCACTAAGACTTGGGGGACCAGTATTAACTTGCCATTTAGATAGTCACTAATGAGCTCATTATTATTGATGGAAGTGGGGATTCTACCATTGGATGCCGACCCAGTGGTACAGACAGTTGGGGGTTCGCGTCAACCTGAAGCCCGTGGTGCGGAATCTCGGGTGCGCACTGCTGAGGAGTTCCACACTAGAACGAAACAGCTGTCCAGTGCTCCCTGGTTTTCAATGGTACCCTGCCAACATCAATCTGTGATATACTCAATCAAATAAAATAACCAATCTCCACAAAAAAGCCATCCCAATTGAAATATACCTGCATCGAAATAAACTTCCATGCAGTGACATGAACCCACCAATCCAAACGCCACAGGGTTAACCAAGAGATTAGTGATTGATAATAACTAATACTTATTTAACAGGTATGATATAAATTAAACTATAATATATGGATAAGCAAAGAGTGACGTCAAAATGACCTTTCTATTTTGAAGTCACTTTAAAGACAATGAACAGAGCTTAGATATATATATAAAAGTAAACATTTGACATGTTCTTTTTTCCCCTTCATATGATATAGAATAAAGCATTTACTATCTAATTGTATACAGAAACTTAAATGTAGTACTCTCGATTTAAAATGTCTCATTTATTTTTCTCACGCTCTCTCTTTCTCTCTATACATATAAATATATATGCGTATATTAATAATATGGGTAGTAGTGTTGGCATCCGTTCAAAATATTATAATAGTTTGTAAATTTTAATAACATTAAAATAACTTTTCAGGGAAGCTAAGGAGAAATAGATGAAATCTAGAAAAACCTGTTATAAATAAAACGCACAAATTTATAACAAAACAAAAACATACTTTAGCACATCATATGTATCAAGTAGACCAACAAACTTTGTTGGAAATGCAATAGCATAATTAGCGAATGCGTTTAATTCACCTGGATGTAACTGATCTGATTGATACTTTAATAAGTGCGATAAACAAATAGACCAATGCCAACAACGCTTTAAGAACTTATTCAACTTCATTGGTTGGTAGCTTAAGTCTAAAAGATGATCACCTTGGGAAGTGGTCTCTTTTCTGAATTTTTCAAAATCACTTATGTGTATGTCTCCCTTAAGAGAAAGAAATATAAAGAAAATGTAAACATGTATGTTTGAGTCCGCCGATTAATAAATGTGGATCTCTGAGTGAATTGCAATAATATTGCCATTTAGTCACAAGTTTTAGCGGTTTTACTTTGATAACAATAAGATCCACGTTACTCACTATTTGGAACTCGTCAGCGGGATCCATCTGTATTCTGAGTCCAAAATAACATAAACATTGACTTTATTGCAATTGGAACTAACTATTGATTGTTATGTAGGCAAAAATATTCATTCCACGATGTTTAATAGAACTTAATCATAATATATATTAATGGAAACATTAATGACCTTTTCATTGAAAGCCGAACATTACACTTAGAATGCCTTGTCATGTCTGAAAAAATTGTGAAGCTCACTCCATTCCCAAATGCCTAAATATTGTTATAGATAAATGGTTGTTACCAAGACAATCTCGTTTACTATATCCAAGTAACAGTAATGTTCCTCATAAAACTGAAAAAGCGAAGGTTTAGTGCCAAAGCTTACTCTCGATATACTGATAAGAATGGTTCATCTCGAGAGCCACTACTCGATACCAGTGGTACATATAGGCACCTAGTAGATTGAAAAAGAATCAATGGTGCATGAACATGTCACAACCACCAGTTACAATGAGAAAGAATATCTTGAATCGGAGCGATTACTTTACTGACCAGATCGTAGAATCTGTTGTAATGTTTTAGTTTACCAAAAAATGTTTATTTCGCAGAGGAGCTCCTTTTGGTTTCAGACCTTCATATAGCACACGTAGAACACAGATGTTTGAACAACAAGCTATGTTAGATGGTGGGAGATAATGAGAATTAAATTTCGTTTGATCTAAGTTTTATACCATTTAGCATTCATCTGAAAGATGTAACTATAATCTCTAGGGAACTGATCCTCTCTGCATGATCCGAGTTGTTGTCCTATAGCTATACAGTTCGATACGATGCCACTGGGCTATTCATGCAGTGATTGGTCTCCAATAGATATGTTGATTAATTGGTTATTAAATAGTGACCAATATCATATTTATCTAGTCCTTTAGTACTGATCAAATCTAGTTGGGATATGATCATTAGTCTAAGTGTCTCAATTTGATGTTATATGGTTGGAGGATTGTCAACAGAAAACCCTAGAAGTCCAGTGTTCACTAGTACTAACCAGTAGGGTGAGTTGTAATTAAATAATACATCTTATGATAACTACTAGACACAAAAATGAATCTGCGTTCTGGTCAAAATGTCATTCATAATGTTTACTGAAACAAATTTCTCGTCACAAATGTAGACTTACTACTTCTACAAGGGTAGCTTGAAAAGCTGAAACAAATGAATGCGCATGTGTTCCGACCACTGGAATTCCATACATTTTTCCAGCCAAAACATTACTAGTCCCGTCGTATCCTAATATATGTAAGTAACACATACACACATCATTCATTAAAATACAATTGTATCATAAATTTAAAAAAATAAACTAAGACAAATAAAAGGTGCACATAACTATTCATCATATAATGGATACACATGTTTCACATACTAATTGATCTAGTATTAGTAACCAATACTCTCTTTTCTAGGCCCAAGTGCTAAGATTTTATCAATCATACATCGATGTCATTCGACTACTAATTAATAATAAATTAGTACTTTCTACTTTAACAACGGCTTGTCCAAAATCCAAATAATTCAACAGTAGCATCTATGATAACGATACTGAATGGTATTACTTTACATTTTATAGCGAACACTAGTTCCCTCATGATTGCATATACGATCTATGATTAGTTGCGACAAGTGCGACAATTCGGCCTACGGCCTCCTATGAATTATCGTAAAATCTTATTATACACACGTACACTTTAAAAGCAAGGGACGGGATAGAAAAAAATGTTCAGGCCTCCATGGAACTAATTATCAATAATCACGAAATAAATCTAGCCATAAGACTTTGATTGACTATCAAACTCTAAATGTAGTGAATCTTGAGATTTGGGCTGTGGTTTAAGCAACTAAGTACCAATTACACGGCGAAACGATGAAAACGTAGTTCAATTCGACCAACTTATCTTCACACTACAAATGTGACTTAAAGTCTAGCACGAATCTAGCCAGGCAGTCTACACTTTTCGACGTAACTGTCAGTCAATTCGTTGACTAGTTCCATGTCATGGTCTGGATATCCCCCTCACAGGTTTTCTGTTAACTCACCGCCACCCTAACAATTGTTCGATGTCGAAGTAGATAATGATTAGACAAATTGGGTTGAGCCATACTTTGTTATTGAGTAAATAATGTTCAACATGAGTTATGGGTCAGTGTTTATTATATTTGTCTGCTTCGGTATGTATACTAATGAAATCTGATCGTGCAACAGAGGGTCGGTAGTTAAAATGTTCAATATTCTAGCCAATTGGCTAAAGGTTCAAACCTGACTCCACATCCTTTGGTTTGAGCAACCGAAAATATCACTAGCTCCTACATTTAAAGTATGCTGAAAACCATGTACACTAACCAAAACATGGCAAACGGAATGAAATAAAATAAAATTGTATGCATTTCGAATATTCTAATCAGTAGGAAAAATAACATCATGGAAAAGAAAACTTTCTTCTCTGAACACTTTAGTTATTCTCACGATAGCATAATGGGCTACTCTGGTTCTCGAAAATAATAATAAATAATCGTACCTCCTAAATATGCATATTTTGAAGCTGAAAGTGCACCGTCTGGTCCTTGAGCACGACGTAAACCGAATTCATACAACTTCTTAGTTGGACCGCAGGCCAAACGATAGCGTGCAGCATTCGTGGTCATTAGGCTGCAAATAAACGTTTAATATCAAACAAGACTCTTTAAAATTTAAGCGTGATATTATGAGGCATGCTCCAAGCCTAAACGTCAACTCTTATTTCATTAAAGATCAAAAGTTCAACACAAATGATAACGATTAATCGTTGATGACATCCAACTCTGCTTATGTTTTTAATAACCTCCCTTATAAATACATTATATTTAAAAAAATGTCCTAGCCAGAGGTCTTGTCTCTGATATCAGTTCACTCGGAAGTTTGACCTAATAATATTGTCTCATGAATAGCCATATTGCATCAATTCACATCACATATCAGTCAGTATTGCAACTAACAACCACTTAACCACTTTCATGAGAAACCAAAAAAACCTCATCCAAAAGCAGAATATTAAACTTGAAACCCACAAACATTGTAGTATACTGAAGTATTAGTAAACAGATTTTTAGCCAACAGATTTTATTCTCACTGACATAAAAAGAATAATTGTTAGACTGAATAGGAGACATGTAAATATTAGTCAATCAGTCAGGATCAACTTAGAGCCTGGAACAATTATACGCTATCCCAAATTGTAATATTACATCAACACGACAAGGCAAAATTAAGAAATTACGGGGCAAAGTCGAAATAATAGTAATAGCAATGAAAATGAGGAGTATTCAACATTCAGAATGTATTTTGAGAAGATGGAATGAACATCTACGTAAGAAGAAATACTCAAAAATAAAGAATACATACCATCTACGCCATTGTAACCGATGCTAAGCCATCCCGCCCAACATCTCAAGCCACTGATAGCAGTTACAGGGTGAACCCCAACCAAGTAACCTACGTTTATCAAAATGGCCTAGACAACACTTTTGTCCCCAGTAGTATTGAAGCCCAAATAATCAATGTCATTCATTTATGGTCACTAAAATTATATTGCGCTAGATACTTAAGCTTAGGTTTTGTGAATATCAGTGATTTCGTTATAGCGCCAATAAAACCTAAGCTTAGCTTTGACTAATTTACATTGCTATGGTCCCCATTCTAAATATGAAAGCTTGTGATACCACATGATTACCAAATTGAGGAAGGTGAAGAAAGCATCTTAACTTGTAACTTTGTGGCTAAAATTCTAAAGATTTAACCGCTGCGCCATTCACAACTTATCTTCGCTCATTATAAAAGTGATTTTACTACTATTATTATTCAAATAGACAATATGTATACCATTTTTTCAGACAAAGTTGATATATTCGAACACATTTTTCATTATGAAGTGACATCCTCTGGAGAACCATAAGGCATTAAATAATTATTTCCCCAGTTTTACGCTGATCAACAGTCTGTACCCACTGTGACTTCATGCGAAGTCGAATTTAAGACATTCATGTATCGCTATGTGAACACGATACGTTTAGGTGATGAAGTCAGTACTGATTGGTTTACATTTTCAACTCTATTCATTCAATTCCCGATATAGTTTGAGGAATATTCAATGTTTTAACTAATGAGCGTTTTAATCCAGAAACAGTTACATTACATAATTACACCATATATTTAAAATATATACTGTATGATAGCTGACACCAAATAATTGGTAAATAAAAAGTCAACGCAAGTAATTAATTTTAACAGTTGACAGTCAGTGAAGTTACAAACACTGTTTAATGGACTAAACCTCTTTCTGAGGTTATGCGCATTGCTTTCAATGGTCGATTAGTGTGATTAATTCGATATTTTCGGTAATTTGGTAGATGAGTAATACATATTAGTGTAATTTGCATCAAAGGTTTTATTAAGTGTTTGAATTTATCTGATTTTCATGAAAATGCAGTGCAAGTGATACACCGTATACACACAACAAAAATAGTGAAAGCTAGAGCTTGAAATAAGATCTTTAATAAAAGTTGTAATGTAAAATATAGGTTTTATCCACACACAAAAGAACGAGAAAATGCTTGAATATGCTTGAATACGCATAATGTCAGTCGTTTATTCAGTAACTTTTAAGGTTAGTGACATCAAGTACTAGTTAATTGAATTTAGGTCAAATTTAACACGATAACATGGACTGATTCAAGTGGCTCCATATTAAAACAGGAAAGTTATACAAAAAGAGGATGTTAATAGATAAGAGGAAAGTGAAATCAAAAGCATGGAGGCTAGATGTTTACAGATGGACAATATCGAAGTAATCCGCTTACGATGCATAACAACGAGGAAATACAGCTCTTATTAATAAATTTATATCTACTGAACGAACTAAAGATTGTTTGGAGTCATTGGTTCAGTAGATAACGAATTTAGCTTTTGAAGTGATGAAAACTATTTTGAAGTCTGAGTGCGAACATCAATGTTAAAATGTAGGCACGTCCACCTGCTGAGTTTGAAATTGGAGAAAAAAATACACGTTCTGGATTCCACCGATAGTTACAATCGGAATGTATGTGAGTCTGTAATTGACAAATACGCAACATGAAATAATTATCAGTATCGACGGACTAATAGAAAAAACAAACATTAATTACCTGGCATAATTGACTAAATTCAATAGTGTCGATTCTACAAGTTGGCATAAAACTAAAGATCCTTCAACTTGCATAATAGGAATTTTCGGGAAAACAACCGAACATTCTTCAACAGACCATAATGATAATCCAATTGTATCAATATTAAGTAAGTAAGCAAAGAAATCAGGATCAACATTTGATGGCATAATTTTTTGCAAATATTCAATATCTAATCATATGGTTAGTCAAAATTAAAAAATAGAAAAAAATTAATACTTGAAGCTAATTGTAAAATTTGTAATTAATTTAAAGTAAACTGAAGGAAAACCAGGTCAAGTCAGCAATTTTAAGGGTATGAGCACATACAATATAAGAATTAACTTTAGAGAGGAAAGCATTGTTAAGGGTTTACTTATTGAACTGTTAAGGAAAGCACTCATCTGTGAATATATGAATGAAGTGGTTGTGAATAGATTAAAATGAATACAAAATGAAGTGATATTTCTTCAGAAGAAAACAATCCAAAGCGGTTCGCTTTTTGCTCGTTCTAGGTTAGCATTAAGACAATTTGTTGCTGTGATTTATAACTACAGCTTCTCTAACTAATGTATCAGAACCATTGTCTTTTGGTGATGTCGAAAAGGTTGCCGAAATGGAATATGTGAAGTACAGTTTAACGAAGTAAGAAGTTGAGTAGATTAGTAGTACATTCACCTAACTGTGCTTACATGTACATCCTGGTTACCGAGGAAGAATGATATATAGTCCTCTGGATGAGAATCTTAGTCGAATACTATACAAATTCAGGATAGAAAACCCTATAGTCAATAAAAGAGGACTTATTTTAAGTTTTAGGAACTTCATACACTTTGTGAATTCCCTCATCTTGTACCGTAAGCTGTCTAATTATATTTGATATTTCTGAGATCGAGGTCTTCTTAAGGTTATACAAAAAGAGGATGTTAATAGATAAGAGGAAAGTGAAATCAAAAGCATGGAGGCTAGATGTTTACAGATGGACAATATCGAAGTAATCCGCTTACGATGCATAACAACGAGGAAATACAGCTCTTATTAATAAATTTATATCTACTGAACGAACTAAAGATTGTTTGGAGTCATTGGTTCAGTAGATAACGAATTTAGCTTTTGAAGTGATGAAAACTATTTTGAAGTCTGAGTGCGAACATCAATGTTAAAATGTAGGCACGTCCACCTGCTGAGTTTGAAATTGGAGAAAAAAATACACGTTCTGGATTCCACCGATAGTTACAATCGGAATGTATGTGAGTCTGTAATTGACAAATACGCAACATGAAATAATTATCAGTATCGACGGACTAATAGAAAAAACAAACATTAATTACCTGGCATAATTGACTAAATTCAATAGTGTCGATTCTACAAGTTGGCATAAAACTAAAGATCCTTCAACTTGCATAATAGGAATTTTCGGGAAAACAACCGAACATTCTTCAACAGACCATAATGATAATCCAATTGTATCAATATTAAGTAAGTAAGCAAAGAAATCAGGATCAACATTTGATGGCATAATTTTTTGCAAATATTCAATATCTAATCATATGGTTAGTCAAAATTAAAAAATAGAAAAAAATTAATACTTGAAGCTAATTGTAAAATTTGTAATTAATTTAAAGTAAACTGAAGGAAAACCAGGTCAAGTCAGCAATTTTAAGGGTATGAGCACATACAATATAAGAATTAACTTTAGAGAGGAAAGCATTGTTAAGGGTTTACTTATTGAACTGTTAAGGAAAGCACTCATCTGTGAATATATGAATGAAGTGGTTGTGAATAGATTAAAATGAATACAAAATGAAGTGATATTTCTTCAGAAGAAAACAATCCAAAGCGGTTCGCTTTTTGCTCGTTCTAGGTTAGCATTAAGACAATTTGTTGCTGTGATTTATAACTACAGCTTCTCTAACTAATGTATCAGAACCATTGTCTTTTGGTGATGTCGAAAAGGTTGCCGAAATGGAATATGTGAAGTACAGTTTAACGAAGTAAGAAGTTGAGTAGATTAGTAGTACATTCACCTAACTGTGCTTACATGTACATCCTGGTTACCGAGGAAGAATGATATATAGTCCTCTGGATGAGAATCTTAGTCGAATACTATACAAATTCAGGATAGAAAACCCTATAGTCAATAAAAGAGGACTTATTTTAAGTTTTAGGAACTTCATACACTTTGTGAATTCCCTCATCTTGTACCGTAAGCTGTCTAATTATATTTGATATTTCTGAGATCGAGGTCTTCTTAAGGTTATACAAAAGTCGCCCAAGTTCAGTATTCAATTTGACTGAAGAAATAAGTAGATTCAATCATGATATAAAACGGGGAAAAGCTTTGTTTTTAAGAGAAAATTTGAAAGATTTAATGGAATACGACAACTTGTCTAAGAACGCTTAGAATATTACCATCGTCTGAATAAAGATGTAACGAAATGCCACCACTCAATCATTGTTATGGTTAGTCAATTAAATTATTTAATCACTGAGTAAAATCAATACTGAAAGGTAATTTCACTATTAACTATATCCCCTAAGCATGGAACCATTTAGCAATAAATACTAATCTCCTTAAACATAGATGCATCCAGAATCATGTTACAGTCATGAGAACAATCCTGTGTAGTTACTAAATAGAACAACTGTGACCAGTATGCACAATACGGTGAAACCTTAATTCAGTATAATTAATGAAATACTGCTTCATTTATGGCTTGATCTGGAGGGAGAGAGTTCAAGCCCATAATGTTTAGTATACAGTATCAGATGTACTACTTACAATTTATTTCCTAAGGCAAATAACTTGTAACCAGATCGAATTAAAAACGGATGAAATCATCATACTCATTTTAATTAACTGGGCCTATGTGTTCATAAAGCATTTGCACTGCTTTCGATACTTTGGCTATCAACATGGTCAATGCTTACTATTCCTTCCTTCATTTTTATTGCCAAAACCATTTACGTTCTTGCTCTTTCATACCTGTAACATTCCTTTCTTTATTTCATAATTTGTAATAATACTTGACTGTTAATTCTCCTACCAAGTATTAAGTAATCTGCCAGTGGTATAACTGTGTTCCAAAATCATTGATTTAGTTATTCATTAATACGTTACACACTGATGTTGGCAGGGTACCATTAAAAACCAGAGAACACTGGACAGCTGTTTCGTTCTAGTGTGGAACTCCTCAATAGTTTACACCCTGGATTCCACACCAGGTGCTAAGGGTTGGCGAACACCTAACCAGCTGCACCACTAGATTGGCATCCAACAGTAGAATCCCCACTTCCATCAATTTGGAGTGTCAATGCTGAGGAGTTCCACACTAGGACGAAACAACTGTCCAGTGCTCCCTGGTTTTCAATGGTACTCTGCCAATATCATTCTGTAGGCATTCAATTAAATAAAATACCAGTCTCTACAAAAATAACCACCTAGATTCAATTATTTATAAATACTTTTGAATACAAATTGCTTTGTCTTTATTAATCGATAGTAACTTCTCTTATAACTAATTTTAAAATTTTACTTGCAGATATTCTAAAATTCTTCATATTGATCAGCATGCAGATAATCTACCGTAATCTAAAAACTCATAAAGGATTTTCTATAGGTTGCATCCTGCTGACGAGAAATAAATTCATCTTATTTTGTTCAACTATTTGTTCTTGATCATTAAGATACCTATAAATTACGAGTATCATTAGTATTAATCCAGTCGAATTAACTGACAACAGAAGTGCCGTAAACAAATAACTGTATCTGCATATTGCCTACTAAAATTACTTAAACAATATCGAAGGTGATATATATATATATATATATATATATATATAAAGTTCAACTGGAGTTATTGTTCTTGTTAAATACACCGAAAAGCCATATTGTAATCTCTTTAATAACATTCCACATGTAACTACTATGAAACGAGAAGAATTGCTTTCAGTTGTTATTAGTAGTTCACTTAAGACATTTGAACAAGAACTTTGGAAATTCTATGCTCTGTCTTTATTTTCTATCTACTGATTTGTGGTGATGCTAGTGGTATCTGTATCTGTTTGATCAAATGTATTGAATCTGACAAAAGACAGATAGTTAAAATGCTAGTCACTCATTTCAAAAATATGCTCATACGTTAGTGTAAAGCAAAACTCAAAGATATCATTGAGTATACAAGATTCTGTCAAAGAAGTATCATTAGTTGCTTAAACTGTTCTGGTATATTTATAATTCCTCATTGATGTAGAATGTTCAATAGATACTCAAATTGACATAACTCAGCAAATCTAACAGATAGCAATATTAACCTATTAAGCGGATTATAAAAATTCAACTAGCATACCATATTGAGTGAATTTAAATGAACTTAAATATTCAATACAATCTTGTAGACCAGCAAATATAGTAAATTCTCCATTAAAAGGATTTTTTCGAAAAAATAATTCAAACGTTGCTGTATCATTGGCTTTGCCTGCTTTCCAATATGCATAAGACATTGTCAATTCATAGAAATCTGACAAAATAAAGAATAGTCAATTAAAGTGTTCAACACTTACGAAACTAAAGATTTATTGTTATACAATTATAATTTTGTCAGCTGATACTGCATTCTAATGTACAGCACTCATTGACCATAGCAAAGGAAGAATGCCCAAAAAGTGCTGAGTACGGCACAATCAGTGAAAATGTTGAAAATAGCGTCAACTACGCTACCCCATATGTCTATTATAATGAAGGTTTTGAAATTAATTTGCTTACTGAGCTAAAGTATTAGCAGCTGAACGTCATAACGTCAAACTAATCGTCGGTCATTAATACCAGTAGTAAAGATATCCTGTTACCTGATCTCTTCTTGCAGCAATTAAAACTGATAAATTTAATGTTAATGTAAATAAATGTGTCAGCATCTCAAAAGATGGTATGAAAAAGATAGGTTTAATGATGCATATCTCCGTGCAAGAATCTGACACATACTGGTTAGATATTCAAGTAGTTCGTTAGAATGATAACAGTTTACTTTTAACTTTGTTCCTGAGGTGGTATGGTGTGTAAGATCTTAAATCATCGGAGAGTGTGTAAACGGAAAATTCACACTGATCAATCGTCTATGGCACTTATTTTGTATATCAGATCATCATTTTACTGCATAAGAAGCCTATTCTGCTGAGCAGAAGGCGGCTTACGTCAGTAATCAGACGTTGAAAGCAGTTATCACTCAACCACGTCGTATCATTGCACATCATTTGTCGATTAACAATCCATTCACTTATTTTAACGACCCGAAACGTGTTGTCGCATTACATTTTAATTCATAACTTAAGACGTTTTGTATCTTCGGCAAATAAACATAGTGAAACTAATCGTAAACTGAAAGCATACTAAAAAGAATAAACCTTAAAAGGAACTTACCTGTGAAAATCGGTTGTACTACACCAAAGTGAGATCCCATACTTTATTGCAAAATGGATATTTTTTAACTGCAACAAACGATATTTTTTTTATAGAGAGTAATGTTATGGTTATAACGTGAACCTAAAATATTAAGATAAGAGCAAACCAATAATTTAAATACAAGTATGCATACATATTTACAAGAATCAATACGGTTTATTACAGTAAGAAAGTATGTACAAATATTTACTAGTCTAAATCCATCAATACAATGTCTCATTTATAGAATGAAGTTAATTAATCCAAATTATTTATCGTTATAAAGAAATAAAGGTTTCAGAAACGTTTACAAACGAATTAGCAAACCAAACAAAATATTATAAATTTTATTGTGAGTTTAATCATCAGGTGGTTTCAACAACAAACTCTTGGTATTATATACTATTAATATTGATTAAGTATGGAAAGATTAAATGCAATCCGCAGACCAAATAATAAACTTTAGTACATTCAACAACAATAAAACAAACAGAGCCGCAAATAAACTCAAAAGGTAGCAAGTTAATACGAGTTATTGCGCTCTGTCGAAATAGACAAAGAGTAAAATAATGTACATTGCAGTAAATGATACTGCACTATGCAACTGAATGTACATAATCACTTACTGTTGATACTTAGGAGATTCCGGACACAGAACCTGCGTCAGTTTATATGTATACGGCCAATAACCAACTTATTCACTGATTTCTATTACTGTAAAGTTTCAATTTACTTTATATTCTTTCAACCGCCATTGTTTGTAATTTGTGTTACTGTATCAGTGACTTTTCAGTAGAAATCAATAATTAAGTGAATTCTCTCAATGTAATTTCATGAGAAGGGCTTCATTTTCGTTAAAGAAATGATTTACCGAGTTGTATGGCATTAAAATTTTTGTTGTGTGTAGAAAATTTGATAAACTGATGGTGATATGAGAGCAAGGATGAATGTAAGGAACTTCAAAAGGGATACAATAAATTGAATTAATAGCTCAGTCTATGCAGAGTACCAAAAATGAGATTATGAGATTATGCACCGGCAAATTTTGTCCATACAAACGGAAACGCCTACTACTATTATTACAGAATTACCAACTGTATAAACATACAGCATCATGGATTTAGCCAGCTCCTTTTACTTTTACCAACTTACAACACTTACGAATCAAGAGAGATACTTGCCTCCCAAATAATGGACAAGTACATTCCTATGCAGTTTGTTATGTATTAATCTACATGGGAAAAACATCGGCTACAAAAATAGAAAGCACAAGTATGCTGGTCTTTGATGTTGTGTGCTCCTAAAGTATTCCTCGTGTATTATGAGATGACAGCAAGCAATAATGAGTTTAGGCAAAAAATACTAGGAAATGATGACAATTTAGCTGATGTTGTAAAACCTGAAGTGGTTGGGGCGGTTGGGATATGTAATGTGTATGCCTAGCCACCACCTACCTAGTCGCACGATGTTTTACAGTGTAGGGATAAGATGGAAGAAAAGTAGGGCAGCTAGAACCGAAACGTGGCACTAGTTAACAAAGTCGGCAATCATTGGTCTGAGTCCTTTGGGAAGTGTAAACTACCTGGTTGGAGTCAGTGCAATTATATCAAAGTGGCTGGAAACCCTGGATAACGTAGCTGAAAACTGACCGCGATGATAAAGGTGCATCTACTATTTAGATTCTTGTAAAGAACAAGTCCTTTCATTCTTCCATACATATCTTTAATTCCATTTTGTTGAGGCATATCCTGGCAACAATCCTATTAATCTGATCATGTAGTGCTAACGTGGCATGACAACTTGAGCCAACGCGCCTGTGTCAAGCTCTACCCTGCCTATGACTGTCTGACAGTGGTGTATTTGTTCTGGGTAATGTACGATGAGTCATTCACCACGGCATTAAAACATGCATAACAATATATAATTTACATTTGTTTGAACCTACAGGATTGTATGCTGGCTAATAACTCTTTTTAAGAACGTTTACCTATGGAAATGTAGGAGAAAGGATAAGTTTTTAGAAACAACTAAACGTTCACACGAAACAAGAATAAGAAACCAAACAAACTCGGCTTTTTTATGCTACCGTTACCGTATTCAGAAACAGCACCAGACTTTTAACAGAGTCAAGTAATATTCTAGATACTTAACTGCACTAGTCCTAGTGAATTCGAAAGTTAATGAAGTTGACGCATTTAGAGTACAAATTACTGCATATATCAAAAGGTAATCGGAGTCACTGGACCACCAACTATCCCGTTGCCAGGTAGTTGTCTAGTTGGTTGTATTTTGGAAGGAGAATTATGAAAAGCGGAAAGATCAGCCGAAATTAAAGCAATTATGTTTGTAACGTTCTGATGTTAACGAATTAATTTATTTACTCTTACATCGTTCGGTTCTGGATCGTTAATAGACTAGTGAGGATATTCTAGCCGACTACACACTAGTTAGGGAAAGTGGGACTATGATTTGATGTCAAGTGAACGCATTCCTCGCAAAGTGGTGGGGTTACCAGAGCCAGTAATTATCATGTGATCAGACAGTTGACTAGCTGTTTGTAAATGAAGGATTGTGAAATTGGAATATAATGAAATGGAAAAAAATAGGGTATCAAGATATGAATATGGGATTAACTAGTTGGACAAATAAATATATATATAAAAAAAAACAACAAAACGAGCAAATATACCAGTGAACTTCTATACATCTTGTGCAAAGTGGAGAAGATAAATGAATAGACAAAAATAGAAATATAGGTGGCAAACAGAAATGACAGCAAGAAAAACTTAGTCAGTGTGCACAAGAGTCAGTGACCATAATAGGCAAGACGATTTACATGGCGTAGGTAGTGGTTGAATCAACACCACTGCATGTTACTCGGTAAATTATGAGTTTTGTGTATTGCAAATGACTATTTTCCAGGTGCACAAACAATCAAGAGACGTCTTTTAGTTGTGTTAATGGCTCGAGTGTAAATACGCGCACTCAACTTTTGGACTTCTAGATTCATGTCGCTAATTACATATTTAAAATAAACACTCCCACAATGCTTACACTTTACTTTTATTGTACGCTGCATGTTGATTGTATATTATTGGTAATAGTCAGTCTAATTAACGAGGTACATTAAGTAGATTATACTAATTTGATACGCAAACTAATATTTACTTAATTACCATATATTTCTACCAAATTGAGATAAAAATTATAGCAGTGATCACTGCTATAAGCAAACTTTTCTTAGAGTAGAGTAAGAAATATGAAACGTTACAACCAAAAATAACAAGACACAAAATAAAGAATAATTTATGAGTAAAAAGCCAAAGTAAATAAAAGACATGATAAGGAATGACCATTTATTATAAAAAATTATATTATCACATTAATGCACGTATTCAGTGTCCATTTGACGCAGTGTGAGGTATTTTATGAACACAGTCGTAATGGTGGGGCTTACTCTCTAAGATCTACTAAATAAGACCACTGATTCGGACTGCGCGATAACACAACTCAACTGAGAGTATAGCGCTTACGAATTAAAAGATTTATAAGTTGTGCCAGTCTTATAGCCAATATCCAACATCTTCATAACTACTTAATTTAAAGCAATTGATATCTTTGCACTCACGTTTTGATGTTAAAATGATGATGTCCTCCGTCATTGGTAGCGTCCAATGTTAAAATTCTTGTTAGTTGACTGCGAAGTTCCTCCTGATCGCGATAAGTGGTTTGTGACAGAATGTAAATTGAGAATGAGTAAGTCCTTATATTTCGTAGTGATGGGTTTGCAAGCATCAGAAAATATCACACTATTGATTATTTAGCTAGTTTGTTGTGAAGCAAGGGATGTAGAGTAAATTTGCAAGGGTTTAGGTTATTAAAACAATCAGTTGGGCGGGGATAAACAATAATTAGATGATAATAAAATATGAGGTTAGATGAACTAAGGAGGGCACATTAGGGTGGAGTGCTTTATAAGTTGTAATTACTCCTGAGTGTGACCACTTCCATAATATACGTTAATGTGTTAATACACTTAACGTTGGATTGGCGGCTTTCATGTTTTTCGGTCGTTTGTACAACCTAATTTGTCCTAAACACATCGACGTTATCGACTACTCTATATGTGTTGGCGAGTATGCGAGAATTCCTATGCTCTCTGAGCGTATATGTAATGATAGGAACGTCTGTTCGTGCTCTCACTTAATGTGCCATCAGTGACAGTAATGGGTTTCCCGTGTAAGGAATGCTTCCTTAGGCAGTTTAAGGACCTCTGCATGCCTATGCAGTATTCCGACATCTCCGTTAAGTGCCTAATGATCATGTTATGCTAAGGATCGCGGATGGATCATTTTAAATCTAGTAGGCTCTTAATGACATGAAGTTATATGACAAAAGTAACTTGGTCATATATCGGGCATATTTCAAGCTTCTTCGTCGTTCTCATGCAGATGTAGATAAAAGACTTAAAGTGCACCCGATATGACCAAGTTACGTTTGCGGTATTACCAGGGCAACTTCTAACGTTTCAACCCACTCTTACGAATGGGAATAAATCAGAAGGCAATAAAGGATGAAAAGGAAGTTATATTTGATTGTAAATAGAGCGGCAATGGAATAGCAACTTCTAGGCTGGCAAACTAGAGAGACAGATGCTTTCCACAATGCGGCGTGACGTGATCTGGTGGTGATGCGTGACCGAGCGCCTTCAACTAGTAGTGTCCGCTAAAACAAACATGGTCAGCATCAATGTCGAAACCTATGTAACTATTTATTTTAAGGATTATTTACCGCTACAGACTCATAACCAGTTCTCACAAACACCTTGCCTAATTCATATAATCCACTTTTTAGCCCACTTTTACAATATATTTGGATAACGTTTATAGAAGGGGATTTCCATGATATATTGTCTTATGACAGAAACAGATGTAAGCCAAGCATATAGGGAGGAATACTTCATGTGTAAACGCGCTTTGCTACCTCTGGATAACGTATAGTATAGGATGTGGCTGCATTTCCCTAATAGTTGTAACCAGTGTCAAGTGCGTTGTTTAGAGTGGAACTTTTGTCCAGCTGCTGCAAACTACTTATAAGACCGTTGGGTGAAAGACCTAGTTATGGACTGATAAAGTGACCAGCCTGTTACAATATATATAGAGGACGTGGCTGTGTAAGTCTTCCTAAGGTCAGGTCTTTCAGTCTTTTAAAGGTCACGGCCACTAATCTTTTGGGTGGTTGATATCTGCAAGGTGTGGGGGGGAAAGATCAATCAAGACACGCCGTCAGAAGCTGGGCTATGCTCCCGTAGTTGTCAGGAAAATCACCTCCACTGTTGTATCACTGGCACAGCGTTTATCTGACAAGCCAGGCTCTACTATTATTATTATCTGTTATCTGTCATCACTTATAAACTAATTCACTATTTCGATGAAAACTTGACCTTTTAATTATGTTGCGTTAATTAGTTGTCTAATAATCGTATTCACACTGAATCCGTACTGTAATTATCCATTGATTTCCACCACTATTCATATACAAGCACACTTCTTTATTCAGAAATTTCACCCCTCTAATATCACTTGAGTGAAAATTCACAATTTCATCACACTGTCAATTGCACTGTTTGATCTCTCCATTACTATAATTCTCCATATATATTCTACATGGTTATTAGTGCAGATTTTCACTCTGTTCCAATCTACTTTATTATTATTATTATTATTATTATTATTATTAATATCTGTCTCCTGTCATCACTTATAAACCAATTCAAAATTTTGATTACAACTTGGCCTTTTAATTATATTGGGTTTATTAATTGGCTAACAAACCTATTTATGCAAAGTCTAATCTACGATTACGCACTGAACTCTTTGGGATTTTTCTTTTTTTCTCTTTTTTTTATTTACACGTCTTACATCACATTAGCGCTAATACTCTTAATACTACTTCGTTAACTTGATTTATTAAATTATTATACTCAACTGATGAAGCCCAAAATGGTTTCTTCACAACGATTATTGTAAATGAGTAGTATGTGATTAAAATAAATAAATAAATAACTTTGCTAGAACGAAACCAAAGGCGGACTACAAGGCAACCTACTGTATTTTAAAGGATAAATCTCCGCTTTCGAGCAGACTGTTGTCAGAGACTAGCACTTTGTATAGAATGTGAGAACATGGTTTCCTTACTTACTTACTTATTTTCCCCTTACTCGTCACAGAAGGGTATGAGCCTCTCACCAGGAATCTCCATTGAACTCAGTCCTGAACATTTCTTTCCAGCTGTTTCCAGTTGCTATTCGTCCTTTTAACATCTGCTTCCAATTCTTGACGCAGTGTGTTCTTTGTCCCTCCGCTTTTCCGTTTCCCAACAGGATTCCAAGTTAATGCTTGTCTCGTGATGTAGTCTGATGATTTCTGGAATGTATGTCCTATCTATTTCCAGCGTCTTCTCCTAATTTCCTCTTAGGCTAGAATTTGATTTGTTCTCTTCCATAGTAGACTGTTGCTGATACTTTCTGGCCAACGGACATTTAGTTTCTTGTGTAGACAGTTGTTTACAAATACCCGTACCCTTATGGTGATGTTTGCCATAATTATCGAAGTTTCAGCTCCGTACAGCTGAACTACCTTCATGTTCGAATTAAAGAGTCTGACTTTGAGGTTGGTTGACAGTTGTTTTCAGTCGCATATGTTCTTGAGCTGTAGGAATGCTGCCCTTACCCTGCCAATCCTTGCCTTTACATCTGCATCGGACCCTCCAAGTCCATCGATGATGCTTCCCAGATATGTGAAAGTATCCACTTCTTCTAAAGTCCCTCCATCAAGCTGAATTGGGTTGGTGCTCCCTGTGTTGTATTTGAGGATCTTGCTCCTACCCTTACGTATGTTAAGGCCTACTGATTCTGAGGTTGCTGATACACTGGTTGTCTTCTCTTGCATTTGTTGGTGTGTGTGCTAGAAGAGCTAGATCATCCGCGAAGTCCGAATCATCGAGTTGCATCCTACTTGTATATTGGATTTCGTTCGTCCCCTCAGATTTGGAGGTCTTCATGATGCAATCAACCACTAGGAGAAAGATAAAAGGTGAGAGTGGGCATCCTTGTCTGACTCTGGTCCTCATTAAGAATGCATTTGTGTTATAACGTGAGAAAAGTTGACCTGTTGATCAATTGGTTGCAGCAGACGTCTGTTAAAATGTGCCTAGTTGATAATTCGCGCGTTTACCCTATGCCCACTAGGTCCCAAGCCAAGCCGATAGACCAACTAAGCAGATCGGAATCAGAATCGGAGTCAGATTCTATTTTACACATTCCCTTATATACACAAAATAATCATAGTCATTATTCATCAAATGAAATTATCAACATTTATAATAATACAATTAAATGTTGTCAAACGTGTTCACTCACAAGTGATGAAAGTTTACAAATCATGTTAACAAAAAATCAATACAACTTGGTAAAATGAACAATTGTATTTCTAGGGATTTCGAATCCCTAACACCTTCCCTTTTTGAAAAAATGAGGATATTGATGATACGTTTCTTGAGACCAGTTCAGCTTTGTGGTAGTCAAATGAAAACTACAATTTACTCAAGAAAAGAAAAAGAGATATGATTAGTTGCACCGAAAACTGGGAAATTACAATCTACCACTAGGCTCCTCCTCCACGGAATGTAGTGGGATCTTTATGTAGTAACAGGAACAACACTTCATCACATTGAAAATGCATAGTCTTTATGCCGGTAGTGATACAACTTCACAGATGAGTTGGAAAGTCGAGGACCTGACCATGTCTGGAGCGTGCATTTACGACAGTAGCAATTTTCTTATATTTAATGAACCTCTGCGCTGAATACGGTGGCTTCTTGGGTTCAACAAACAGTCTGGACACGATTCTCCAGATGACCTTCTGGTTTGGCTTGGCGGTTATGCTCTGCTCACGTCTGTTGGAATAAGCACTGTAAGACTTTGTGAATTCTGATTTCGCGGCTGGCTTGTCACCTAGTGATTGTTCAACTTCTGAAGTGATTTGAGCAGATGTCTCCAGCGCAGCTTGTTTCTCTGGAGCAGCAGCACTAGGCACGTGGGACAGAAATGCTTCTGTCAAGCAAGGCGATTTAATGTCATTAAGCTCCGGCCCAATGGGTTGACTCCTGAGATATTTAGGGATGGTGGTCCGGTTTTAACAGCGAGATTAACCGGGATCCTGTCTAGAATCTGGGAATTGGGAGTAATCCCATCTGACTGGTCTCAAACACTAATTGTTCCAATTTATAAGAAAGGACAGAAGTCCTCCTGTGACAATTACCGAGGAATCAGCTTAACGAATATAGTGTCCAAAATATTAGCTTCAATCATACTTCGACGCCTAACTAAAGCTCGTGAAGAGCAGACTAGAGAGAACCAAGATGGTTTCAGACCTGGACGTGGCTGTATAGACCACCTATTCACACTTCGGCAGGTTCTGGAACATAGACACACTTTTAGACGCCCAACAATAGTTGTATTCCTTGACCTTAAGGCGGCATTTGACTCTGTCGATCGTAAGGTTATGTGGCAATGTCTGTCAACGAAAGGCGTACCACAGAAATACATTAACCTTATACAAGCTCTCTACTTGAACACCACATGTCGAGTGAAAGCTTATGGCAGATTGTCATCAGAACTGATTACCTCAAGTGGTGTTCGTCAAGGTTGTCCGCTTTCCCCATTTTTATTTAATTTTATCATTGATATACTTTTAGAGTTGACATTTTCATCTTCTGACTTCGGCGGGGTTGACCTCCTTCCAGGTGATAAACTAGCTGACTTAGAATATGCAGATGATATAGTTCTCTTTGGTGAAGATGCTGATGAAATGCAGAATCTTTTGATTACCTTAAACAAGAATGTAAGGATATTTGGGATGCGATTCTCTCCACCCAAATGCAAAATGTTACTTCAGGATTGGCTTGATTTGACACCAAAGTTAGTGATATGGAGTGAGACAGTTGAATGTGTTGACCGCTTCACTTATCTTGGCAGCCTCAACAGCCCTGACGGTCTGGTGTCTGCTGAAGTCTCTGCGCGTATACATAAGGCCCGATTAGCTTTTGCCAGTTTGCGTCATCTGTGGCGTAGGCGAGACATCCGACTACTGTTATGTCGCGAAGAAAATTGATCTGTTGTGCGCGCGGCCGCTTATTGAAGTGTGCCTAGTTGATAATTCGCGACTGGCTTAAGCCCACTCAGTCCCAAGCCGGAGATAGAAGAACAAGACAATAGACCAACCCGACAGATCGGAATCAGATTCGGAGTCAGATTCTATTTTTACACATTCGCTTATATATACAAAATATCATAGTCATTATTCATCAATTGGAATTATCAACATTATCAATAATACAGTTAAATGTTGTCAATGTGTTCACATACAAGTGATGAAAGTTTACAATCATGTTAACAAAAAATCAACACAACTTGATAAAATGACAATTGTATTTCTAGGGATTTCGAATCCCTAATCAATGAAGTTGATGTACAGTGACGAGTTCCATTCAATTGATTGTTCAACTTCTGAAGTGATTTGAGCAGATGTCTCCAGCGCAGCTTGTTTCTCTGGAGCAGCAGCACTAGGCACGTGGGACAGAAATGCTTCTGTCAAGCAAGGCGATTTAATGTCATTAAGCTCCGGCCCAATGGGTTGACTCCTGAGATATTTAGGGATGGTGGTCCGGTTTTAACAGCGAGATTAACCGGGATCCTGTCTAGAATCTGGGAATTGGGAGTAATCCCATCTGACTGGTCTCAAACACTAATTGTTCCAATTTATAAGAAAGGACAGAAGTCCTCCTGTGACAATTACCGAGGAATCAGCTTAACGAATATAGTGTCCAAAATATTAGCTTCAATCATACTTCGACGCCTAACTAAAGCTCGTGAAGAGCAGACTAGAGAGAACCAAGATGGTTTCAGACCTGGACGTGGCTGTATAGACCACCTATTCACACTTCGGCAGGTTCTGGAACATAGACACACTTTTAGACGCCCAACAATAGTTGTATTCCTTGACCTTAAGGCGGCATTTGACTCTGTCGATCGTAAGGTTATGTGGCAATGTCTGTCAACGAAAGGCGTACCACAGAAATACATTAACCTTATACAAGCTCTCTACTTGAACACCACATGTCGAGTGAAAGCTTATGGCAGATTGTCATCAGAACTGATTACCTCAAGTGGTGTTCGTCAAGGTTGTCCGCTTTCCCCATTTTTATTTAATTTTATCATTGATATACTTTTAGAGTTGACATTTTCATCTTCTGACTTCGGCGGGGTTGACCTCCTTCCAGGTGATAAACTAGCTGACTTAGAATATGCAGATGATATAGTTCTCTTTGGTGAAGATGCTGATGAAATGCAGAATCTTTTGATTACCTTAAACAAGAATGTAAGGATATTTGGGATGCGATTCTCTCCACCCAATGCAAAATGTTACTCAGGATTGGCTTGATTTGACACCAACGTTAGTGATATGGAGTGAGACAGTGAATGTGTGACCGCTTCACTTATCTTGGCAGCCTCAACAGCCCTGACGGTCTGGTGTCTGCTGAAGTCTCTGCGCGTATACATAAGGCCCGATTAGCTTTTGCCAGTTTGCGTCATCTGTGGCGTAGGCGAGACATCCGACTACTGTTATGTCGCGAAGAAAATTGATCTGTTGTGCGCGCGGCCGCTTATTGAAGTGTGCCTAGTTGATAATTCGCGACTGGCTTAAGCCCACTCAGTCCCAAGCCGGAGATAGAAGAACAAGACAATAGACCAACCCGACAGATCGGAATCAGATTCGGAGTCAGATTCTATTTTACACATTCGCTTATATATACAAAATAATCATAGTCATTATTCATCAATTGGAATTATCAACATTTATAATAATACAGTTAAATGTTGTCAAATGTGTTCACATACAAGTGATGAAAGTTTACAAATCATGTTAACAAAAAATCAACACAACTTGATAAAATGACAATTGTATTTCTAGGGATTTCGAATCCCTAACAATTTGTCAATTGTCCTCCATGCACGATTTTGCACTGTGTTCCGTCGTAAGAGTTCCGGATGATGTTAACGAGTTTCTCCGGCACGCCGTTGTGTCGAAGAAGTTTCCATAGTGTTCTCCTATCTACACTATCAAACGCCTCATAATCAATGAAGTTGATGTACAGTGACGAGTTCCATTCAATTGATTGTTCAACGATGATCCGTAGTGTTGCGATTTGGTCTGTGCACGACCGATCCTTACGAAAACCAGCTTGTTGATCTCGAAGTTGAGCCTCCACTGAATCTTTCATTCTATTCAACAACACTCTGGTACCGACAGTAGCGTGATCCCTCTGTAGTTGTCACATTTGCTCAAATCTCCTTTTCTTGGTATCCTAATCAGGTGTTTTTCTTTCCAGTCTGCCGGCACTTGCTCTTCCTCCCTGGTCTTTTTGAATAAAAGGTGGAGTATCCTTGCTGTTAGATCCATATCTGACTTGAGCGCCTCAGCTGGTATATTGTCAGGTCCTGCTGCTTTCCCAATTTTGATTTGTCTGGTGGCCATCTTGATTTCTTCCATCGTTGATGGAGTGACATCTATCAGAAGATCTGTAGGTGCTGCTTCGATGTCCGGTGGGTTCAGTGGAGCTGGCCCGTTCAAGAGTTCCTCAAAGTGTTCTACCCACCTATTCCTTTATTCTCGAATCTCAGTGATTCTCTTGTCTTCTTTGTTCTCGACAGGTCACTCTGGTTTACAATATTTGCCTGCCAGTTTCTTCGTTGTGTCATATAGCCGTTTCGTATTTTCTTCCCTTGAAGCCTTCCCGGTTGTCGTTGCTAGTCCTTCGATGCATTTCCGTTTGTCGGCTCTGATGCTCTTCTTTACTTGCTCATTTACTTCTGTGTATTCAGTTTGTGCCTCGATTTTCTCTTCTCTTGTTCGGCTGTTGTTGATTCTTGTCTTCTTGTTCCTCCTTTGTCGAATTTTGCACAGGATCTCAATGGACATTCATTCCTTATAATGGTGCTTCTTGCGACCCAGAACCTCTTGACACATTGACGCTAGTGCTTCTTTGATTCCTTTCCAGTTGTCTTCCATAGTGGTTTCTTCTTCTTTCGGTAGATCTTGTAAGGCTTGGAACCCTTTTGTTGAGAGCTATTTTGAATTCCATGAGTTTGTCAGTATCTTAAAGAAAGACTGTATTGAACGTTCTAATCCTGTTACTCCATTTGTCCATTGCTTCTTTGGCTCCAGTTTCATTTTGGCAACCACCAGGTGGTGATCTGAAGCTATGTCAGCTCCTTTCCTGGTCCTCACATCTTCTATTGATCTTCTGAAATTTTTGTTGATGCATATATGATCGATTTGATTCTCTATAGTATGATCCGGTGAGACCCATGTTGCCTTGTGTATGCGTTTGTGGAGGGGAGGGAATATTGTACTGCCTATAGCTATTTTATTGAAAGCATATAGGTTTGTAAATTTTTCAACATTCTCGTTTCTTACTCCCAGTACCTGTCGTCCCATGATGTCTTCATATCCAGTGTTGTCCATTCCGACTTTGGCGTTTAGGTCCCCCATCAGTATTATCAGACCCTTTCTTGAACACTTCGCTATAATTGATTGCAGTCTATCATAAAACTGATCTTTGTCCTCGTCGTTGGTGGGTGCATAACATAGCATTACAATCCCCTTCCTCATTGTTTTGGAAGATACTTCGATGATCTTGCGTCCATGTGGTTCCACCCTACAAGTGTATTACGTGCTTCTTTGGACAGCATCAATGCACCTCCTTGGGTGTGAGGAGCATTTTCTCTCTCGTGGCCGTAGTATAGTAGCATCTCTCCTGTAGCCAATGTTTTCTGTCCAGCTTGAGTCCAGTGGGTTTCGCTGATTCCGAGTATTGCCAAGTTGTATCTCTTCATTTCTGCAGCTATTTTGTTGGTCTTCCTGCTCTCCCACATTATCCGAACATTCCAGGTACCTATAGATATTTTTGCTCTGGTTGTTAGAAGAGACATCGGCCTCATTAATTCCGAATAATCTCGGTTCTCACCATGTGGTGTCATAATGATTTCTTCCATCCCCAGAGCAGAGTTCAAGTGGTTGAGCTTGTTTAATCTGGTTAGCGTTTCTTAGCAAGCTTGCATTTTCCTAGATGGGAATACTAGCCCCATCCCCAACCCTCCTCCTTTACCCGAGCTTGAGACTGGCAGTAACCCTATGAGAGCTACAGGAGGAGTTACATAGTTTCCTACTTAAAGCTAAATGCTCCTTGGCTTCCTAGGGGTTCACAGAATATTTGTGATCTGTGATGCTAAGTCTGGGGGGGCTGTAACGACCGATATATCATGTACACTCCATGCTAGGTGTTTTTAGCCGGTGGATAAGGCTATCACCGAATTAGTACACATGGGTACCGACTGGGTTGCAGTAACGTCTGTCATGTGCACGAGCAAACTTTTTACGTTGAGTATCACTAGCCTAGATATGGACATGCTAACAGCTTTCATATACTCTGATCTCGCAGATGTGGTCGTGCTGAACGATGATGTTGTGACGTTTAGTGTGCTTCATTTGATCAGTTTGCTGATTCTGTACTTTATGCGCATGTTCCAAAACTACGGATATGGATACTACACCATAAAGTTGTAGTATTCCCAACGTACTTCGACATCACAAATGTAATAAACTCATCTCCAGAGGAAATTCGAGCTGCATGCACGGTTGCTTTCCCCTGTTACAGATTGATGGATTTACTGATCAACAGTGTCGTTAGTTACCCTATCGTGCCTTTTGCTTAATAGCTCATCATGATGATACAACTTTTATTGGCATTCTAAGCCTCTCTCGAATAGCTGACACAACGTGAACTCCTCAGTACTGTTGTCGCGCTTCAGGTAAACAGCATTGCTCGTCGAGGAAGGCGGTTGTCAGGCATACGTAACACATGTCCTAACCACCTTAGCTGATGAAGATTTACTCCTTCATCAATAGAGTTACCGTATCTACCTAGTACTCTATTCCTAACCCACGTATTGTGAGACAGTTGAATGTGTTGACCGCTTCACTTATCTTGGGAGCCTCATCAGTCCTGACGGTCTGGTGTCTGCTGAAATCTCTGCGCGTATACATAAGGCCCAATTAGCTTTTGGGAATTTGCGTCACCTGTAGTGTAGACGAGACATCCGATTACTGGCCAAAGGACGCGTTTACTGCGCAGCAGTTCGACCCGTTTCACTTTATGGATGTGAACCATGGCCATTAAGGATAGAGGATATTCGTAGGCTCCTAGTATTCGATCACAGAGGTCCCCGAAACATTGCTCGTGTTTGCTGGGACCACCGATTAAGCAATACGTGGGTTAGGAATGGAGTACTAGGTGGATACGGTAAGTCTATTGATGAAGTAGTAAATCTTCATCAGCTAAGGTGGTTAGGACATGTGTTACGTATGCCTGACAACCGCCTACCTCGACGAGCAATGCTGTCTGGTGTAGGAGTAGGCTGGAAGAAAGCTAGGGGCAGCCAAACCAAAACATAGCACCAGTCCATGAAGTCATTGACAATTGGGCTGATCCATGTTAATAGGTGCAGACTACCTGGTTGAGGTCCGCGTGACGCTCGTAATAAATGACTAGAGACCTTGGGTGATATGGCTCAAAATCGTTGGCAATGGCGCAGGTGCATCCACTCCTTGTCTTCCCCCAAATTCTAAGCTTCTGAACTTATCATAATTTTCTCTTTATTCAATCATATTTTCTTAAGTCTTATCTCCGATCTCTATTCCCTTCCATTAATACTAACTCTGTTACTACCTCCCCTACTCTGGGATTTGATTCGACAATTTAGTCTCTATCTGCTAATTGAGGCATGACAACTTGAACTGACGTACGCATGTACCAAATTCTACGTTGTAACTGTCTATCTGTCTATCTGGTTAACGACGAAATGAAGAGATACCAAGGGACTACTAATAACGATTGAAAAGGCACTAACCAACAGTAAAGAAAATCTTCAGTGACTAGGGATCAGTATTGCTACGGTATAATACACAAACACTCGACAAGAGAGGGTTGTCTCCCAGACTTTCGTATACAAGGATTTATGGCTAAATAATCAATTTTAAGATTTCTATCTTCTAGAGCTCAAGATAACTGTATGCTTCACAATTGCCATCAGCTTTGCCGATGGTAGTGGGTGATGGTCGCGCAGCATTGTGAATTGACTGAATCTAGACATTCACAGTTGGATACCAACACAGTGGTTCGAAAGTTGAGAAACCACCATAGACCCAAATGTCGTGTGTAGGTTTGTGAACATCATTGCGGAGGAGTCCTACACCAGAACAAAGCAACTACGAAATACCTCATTTTCAATAATTGTTTAGTTCGTCACTTCGTAACGTGAAACTTGAAATAACCTGTAAACAAACAATATTATTAGAAAAACTTCATTGTAGAAACTTACTCTACATATCCCTACATACTAGCCACCAATTTCTAAAAGTACAATATTCAGGTCGATATGAAATCAGCAGATTTAGCAAGATTACATCAACAATTCATGCATAAAAGGCCAACCAGTGCTATGACCAGACGTAAACTAAATGAAGTGACACATGAAAACACAAAAAAACCATATGAAGAAAACTGGTGGGGAAGAGGGTCATCCGAGAAAAACTTTTAGAGTGAGAATTCTTACTGCTACTTGAGGCATTGATACAGTTGTCCAGAATAGCAGCGAGAGTTCTCAATTATGCCATTTACATTAAAGAACTTGGTATTGCCAAAAACAACCAGCTAACTCAGAGAAAACGAAAATATTTGGAAAACAATTTGAGAAAGTGGTACCTTGTTAATGTGAAATAAAAAGTAGTATACAAAATAAACGGGTAACTAGGCTTATATTACTACTAATAGACTAAAGAAGACAAGAAAAATCATGCCATAGTAGATAAACCTACTCCACTTGTCAGTTTGCAACATTAGCCAAGTACGTTATTAAGTTTAGTTTCAGTAATATCCAATATCACTTGACGATAGTATAAATTCTTGTGGTATGCAACTCGCTTCCTCTAATATGCAGTTCTTGGAACTTGCTTATTTGCCTTAGAAACTTCGTAATTCGACCAAGTAACAAAGTGTTGTAGAAAATTATTTTATTATAAGTGCCAAAACAAGTAGGGAGACATGGTAAGTCTAGAACCCACCGGGCTAGCCAAATGTTACTGAAACATTTCAGCACTGAGTAAAAAAACCATATTTCAGAATTAGTTTCTCATGTTAATTTATTAAACATTGCTACTGTTGTTTACATAACTTCAGAGGAAATGTGCTAAGGTCATTATCATTACTAACATCGCAATTTAATAACAATTAGTAGGAGTAGTACAAATATGAGAACAGACAGGGACTTAATGCGTACAAGACACTAGCGTGTTTCACCAAAGGCTAATTACGCCTGATTTTGCCTCACTACACATCGTGTGGCAGCTTTGCAACTACACTGAATGGCTGATATATATATATATATATATGTCCAACCACGCCATACGATCTTTCAGTTGTACAAATTATTATGAAATTAGTCGAGAAAACCGGTCATCGTCGCAACACATATGAATACCGGAATAGTAGAAACATCCCAGTAAGCGGAAACACTAGGTAGGGAGAACATATTTGTGTTGATGCATTTGTACCATTTACGACCAATTCCGAGTCAGTCACTCACCTACGTCACAAATTATTCACGGTAATTGCTCAATATCCTGTCAGCTATTCAACGTTTACTGACACAGACGAGTACACGGACTGGTACCACACTTCGGTTTGACCGCCCCATGTTATGTAAACATACACAAATCACAAGTCATTGACTCTTCAAGTGAACAAGTAAACTCCGCATATGGATAAGTATTTGAAAACGCACATGACACAACTATTTAACTTGATAACCTAAACTCCTAACAGGTAGTCGGAAGACAATACTATTACTATAATTTCGAAACTATAAAAAACATACTACCTCCCCTTCATAGAAGCAACCCCTGGCTATTCGTAGTTTTTTAGCTCTAGCTGGTGCATATTGAAACATCTCGTCAAAATTAGCACCCTTGAGTGAATGTAATGGCTGGACGACTCGAAAGGGAAAATGTTACTAATATTCTGAGAATGATTCAGGTCCAAAAGAGCCCCCCATATGGAAACTATAAGTGGACCAGTTATTTCCCTACCAAAAAACGCAAAACTATTTATTGGACTTGCCTGTTAATAATATTTTCCTACACAATATGAAGTGAACGTTAAAAACAAGAGGAACACTATCTGATAAATGTTAATAACAAGCAAACATTTCAGAGTTCTTATTAGGATAAACTTGTATATTCCCGTTGATTTGTTATAGACTGAAGCTGGACAGTCATTGTTGCTACATGTGCATCCTGAGCAGGTGCCTTGATATAGCGAATTTTTCACAAGTATTATATAAGTTGGATTGTGACTGGCAAGTGGAATCCAGGACGCGCGTTTCGTCCTATTTGGGACTCATCGGCTGGATGTACCTGCATCCCAATGTTGATGTTCATACTGGGATTCGAACTCAGTCCGTTTCGTGTTGAACGCCACCGCGTTCACCACTAGACTACTGAGTCCAGACAGTCACACTTGTGCAACGGGCACATTGGATTCCACTTGCCAGTCACAATCCAACTTATATAATTTCAGAATTCTACTAAGCATTCTACGTGACTACTATATCCCATAACTGGTATACTCTAGCTAAATATATCCATTCTTCAAACCACAGTAACACCACTTGGCACTATTCCCTTTAAAAGTACCTGATAGAAGTCTGTTGTTGCATACACCTCAATCACACGTCACATACCTAAACAAGGTGTGTACATTAGCAGGTATGTGATTATGGCTCAATAACTAGAATACAAACAACAGAACTGTCATCCGTCTTTAGAGACGACAGAAATCCATTTTTTAAGCTGTATATGTTGTCATTAGTCAAAGTGACTAAACAAGTGCACCGTTTAAGTGTTAGAGAGCTGAAAGTAGTCAGATGGGACCCTTGGGACTAGATCCAGGTCCTTATAAATATTCACAGGCCAATCGCTGATAGAAAAGCTCAGCAATAATACATTCGCCAGTTGGGTGATGACACAGGCTGTTTCTATAAAGAAATTGCACATACAGCTTCCTGATGAATGCCAATTAGCACAAAATATAGATCAAAGGTTTCTTGTTGCTTGAATTCAACCGCCTAACAATAGTGCTTACTTTAAGTGCACGAAAAAAAGACAATACAATCCAAATTAATGCAATAAGAATAAACTTCTAATTCAATACACAATGCAACATGAAAAAAAGTGTAGTGTAGGTTAACAAAAAGAACTAAGAGCTGTTGAAAATTAGAACACAAAATAAGTACTTAAATATACAAGACAGCAAAAACTGGACAGTATATAAATTACCATACAATACACATAAGATTGTGTTAAAACGATTATCAGAAATATATGTATAATTATATCACAGAATGTTGGTCGGAATCCTATTCACCTTTTTCTTTATCATCTTTTAAGTACAAAAATACGAAACTAAAGAGCACTAGGCCAACCATCATTGATATAGCACTAGTATAATAAGGATAAGCAGCCACGAGGAATCTTTCATATTGTGTATGAGTAAATGGACGAACAGGCACCTGTAAGAAATAAGAATAACAACCATTAGTTTATAAGCAAGTCTACTTTCAAGAGAGAAAAAAGGTTGGAAAGCAAAACATGAGGACTTACTTGTATTACGCTCAAAAGATGTGTGTAACCAACACGATAATAATCAACTACGAATTTGAATACTCCATAAACATCGGGTATTTTCATGACAAGTTTGTATTCACCATCTACGAAGTGTAACACAAAGAAAAATATAATAAAAATGAAAACACTTATGTACACAATAGTCGTTATTTAATATCCTAACGATTATATATCATGCCGTCTCAGGCATCCGCTCTTGGCGCTAGACTCCGCAGTTAGACAACTAATCACAAACAACAGAACCTATAGACGAAACAGAGTAACGATTATTTACTGTCGACCCTGACGACAATTTAATTTAAATGCTTATCTCTACAAAGGCACCTCAAATCGACTACAATAATTAGCTCACAAGTGACTAACTTCAAGATGTTCCTAAAATTCTAGTGAGAAGTTGTAACTCGTAAAGTTCAGACTTGTTGGAAATGAGACAACCATAACCCGTGACAATGGATGATTGTCATGCTGCCGCAAAGTGACTATTGTCACTGCAACCCGGCTGGCTTACATGTACCGTTGGCCAAGCAATCGCCGCAAGACCTAAACAGCAAGGGCTCGAATATTGAGCGTGCTACATTAGGAAGGAACAGATGTCAAGCGATCCTTGATTTTCAATGGTTCCCAACCGAGACTAATCTGTGACGAATACAAACGATAATGCTAAGTTAAACGTCAATCCCCACAAGACCATATATATATATATATATATATATATATATATATATATATATATATATATATATATATATATCCAACCAATACAGTAAATTAAAATTAGCGAGGTGAGATTTCAGGCCTAACATTTGCATAGAAACCTTGAGTAACTAAAATACACTGACCGACTATGAAACCTACTTTGATATAATAACTCAAAACTATTACGAATGTTACCCAGACACTTTACTTTTACGCTATCCTTTTCCTCACTGCTATAATAAAAGCTGACAAAATCCCCAAGGTATGATACTTTAAATGCTCAGAAAAGTGTACGATTAAACTAACAATTATAATATATGAAAATAGCAGGGAACTCCAATTTAAAAAAATAAACTTAGTATGTGTCGACTATACGCAAATGTGTTTATATAGTCACTCTAACAAGCAGTTTACAAAACTTTTAGGGGAAGGTAGGAAATCAGAATGGTAGTTGCATCGAAAATCACGCCACCATGAAAGAGTTTCCCCCAACTTCGTTTTTGTGAGTGTAGTTCTAATTTCATTATCTAAACATATAGTAGGGAAAATTTTCGACCCTGTTAGTTTTACAAGCAAGAATATCAATTTTGCGTTACGATTACAAGAAATCTGTCGGAGAGGAATCTTCGGACTCATTTTCCACTTCATGGTCCCACTTACGACTTACATTACTTTGAAGGATGTCCTAAAGGAAGACGTTCTAAGAGGTGATATGTTGCAGATTACACTGCAAAGTACTCATCTGCATATTTTGTTGGGAGAAAAGCGATGATACAAAAATGAAAACTACGTAATAAATAACATGACTTATTATCATACTTTTGTGATCCATTTTTCTGCCTAATAAATGGATCGATTCGTACGAACTCCAGCTGGACATCGTCTGCATCAAAAGGGACCCATTTTCCACTATCATCTTTTGTCTCTATCTTGATAGTATAAACAACATCATCCATGATTGTATATTGGCTGGGAGGGACAGTTTCACCTACCCGATGATGCTTTACATAAGCATACCGTAGCTGACCACGTTCGCCCAAAACCCATCGCATCAAATTTTCGGTAAGTATCTGATTGCCACATACTACACTCCTGTGATAATAAACGTTCGCAATAAAACAAGTACGAAAGAATTCAGCAACTCAAAACAAGTTGAATAAAATTGGTAATATTAAAAACAAACCAGCGAACAGAAGTTTAATAAATTAGCAGGTCGAATCGACGTGGTATACTTGAGCAATTCATTTGAAAATATGATGTAACAGATACTCATTGATATATTTGTTGAAAACTTCTTACTTTCGAAAATGGTAATGATTAAAATGTACTTCAAAATAATCTCACTGGTTTCGGCTGTGACGAATCATATGACCATTCTGACTTATAATCTGGACGGTACTCAGAAAATATCTTGCTGTTGCCTTACAATTACAGAACACCAACTTCATTATGTAATCAGTTTCCATTAACAACTGATATATGGCATTCCGTTATATAACGATTATTCACCAACTAATTGGTAATGCAACTCGAGAAAACCAAGGTAGTTTCAGACCTGGACGTGGTTGTATAGACTAAATACTCACACTTCGCTAGGTTCTGGAACATAGGCACACTTTTAAACGCCCAACAATAGTTGTATTCCTTAACCTTAAGGCGGCGTTTGACTGCCGATTGTAAGGTCATGTGGCAATATCTGTCATTGAAAGGCGCACCAGAGAAGTACATTAACCTTATACAAGCTCTTTACTCGAACACTACATGTCGAGTCAGAGCTTATGGCGGATTGTCATCAGAACTGGTTACCTCAAGTGGTGTTCGTCAAGGTTGTCCGCTTTCTCCACTTTTATTTAATTTTATCATTGACATACTTTTAGAGATAACATTGCCATCGTCTAACTTCTCTGGGGTTGACCTTTTTCCAGGAGATAAACTTGCTGACTTAGAATATGCAGATGATACAGTTCTATTAGGCGATGTTGATAAAATGCAGAATCTTTTGACTACCTTAAACAAGAATGTAAGGATGTTTGGGATGCGATTCTCTCCACCCAAATGCAAAATGTTGCTTCAGGATCGGCTTGATTCGGAACCGAAGTTAGTGATAGGGAATGCGGCAGTTGAATGTGCTAACCGCTTCACTTATCTTGGGAGCCTCATCAGTCCTGACCGTCTGGCACCAGTCCATGAAGTCATTGACAATTGGGCTGACCCATGTTAACAGGTGCAGACTACCTGGTTCGAGTCCGTGTGATGATCGTCACAAATGGTCAGACTGTGTGATATGGTTTAAAATCGTTGGCAATGGTGGAGGTGCATCTACTCTTCGTCTTCCTCCAAATTCTAATTTTCCTAACTTATAATACTTTTCTATTTACTAAATCATGTTTTCTTAAATCTTATCTCCGATCCCTATTCCTTTCCATTAATGGTAACTTCGTTACTACCTCCCCCGCCCTGGGAATTGATCCAACAATTTAATGTATCTACTAATTGAGGCATGGCAACTTGAACTGGTGTACGCATGTACTAAGTCCTACGTTGTAACTGACTAACTGAATGCAAGAACGACAACATTTGCAGAATACTTTAAATTCAGTGTTGCATTCTCATCAGCTACGTGTATGCTATTGATTCTTAGATAACTCAGATTAGTAATACACATGTTGATTTTGTCAATTGAAATTTTTACCAGATAACATTAGATTGTCTAAGTAGTGAAACTGTAAAGAGGTTGAATTTTTCGAGTATTTATATATAGATTAAATGAATATCCTGAGTTTAATTACGTGATATGAACAAAGGTTCAAAAGCAGCATAGAGGGTCACGGAAGAATAAGAGTTCTAGTGAATAGTTGGAAGAGTTCGATTATGTAATTATTAATACTCTAGAATATTCATTTAATCTATTTATAAATACTCGAAAAATTCAACCTCTTTACAGTTTCACTACTTAGACAATCTAATGTTATCTGGTAAAAATTTCAATTGACAAAATCAACATGTGTATTACTAATCTGAGTTATCTAAGAATCAATAGCATCCACGTAGCTGATGAGAATGCAACACTGAATTTAAAGTATTCTGCAAATGTCGTTCACTTATTGTTCAAATTCTCGAAGGGGACAAATTGCATACGTGGTAATGACTCTGCATTCAAATGAAAAACTTCAGCGCTGAGCTAAGGCCTGTTCTTAATTAAATATAA
The DNA here is from genome assembly GCA_034768735.1 of Schistosoma mekongi. NCBI lineage: Eukaryota > Metazoa > Platyhelminthes > Trematoda > Strigeidida > Schistosomatidae > Schistosoma > Schistosoma mekongi. The sequence goes on along the minus strand of CM068306.1, from coordinate 73,580,448 downwards.
TTAAATACTAAACTATCGAGAAAGCAACAAAGAGCAACTAACACATAGACCGAGAACCTAAAATAACCTCACTCACTTTTTAGACTCAGTCTCGACGGTAGATTCGAAAAATGAGTTTGACAGAAAATCTAACGAACCAATGAACAAGGCACGTGCATTATTTCTGGCTTGTAGTGCAGTGATCAACTGGGTGTTTGTCCCGACTGTATTTGGGTAATCTGTTATTGACTTATCTGGATCGTAACTGTAGGATGTCTTTGATCCATGCAAGACGTCAATAAGCAAGGGGTTGGCTTGATCAGCTGAAATACTGGAAAAATGAGAATAAGCAGAGTTACCCTATACCACGATATAAGATTGGTGCATCGACTTTTCCTCCAGTTATTACTTTGCTTTTGATCAAATTGCCAGCAGGTACAGTAATTAAAGAGTGCTGCGTGTATCTATATACTATTTAGGAAAACTTACCAAACCACTATCCTTCTTGTTAAAATTGAAATGGTCGATAACAAAGGTATTTTCTTCGTCGAATTCTACTCCACAATCACTCCCCAATTCACGAATGGATTCGCCGACATTAGACCCAGCAACTACAACGAGGTTACCTCCATCATCGACGAAATCAGTTATCGCCTTAACATTTATCGTACCCCCGAACTCTGACATTCTAAATTAGATACGAACAATACGTACCACTGACAGACGGAGCTAAAATTATTAAGCCTGAGTACAAATATTCACCAAGGTGTTTAAGGGAAAGAGATGAGTCGTCAGCAACTTTTGTGGTCAAGTTGTAACCTCTACCTAGTTTATATGATATAGTTTTTTATCAGACCTACTTGTTAGCATTTTTAAAAATGTAGAGTGAGTCTCCTTGACATAAACATTGTCCAAAAGTACGAGTAGATTCTTCTGTTTGTCCTCATTACCAGTCACAAACGGCGTCACTAACAGTACCAACAAGGACAACCACATCATCCTACGGGACCAAATGAAGTCACACTACCGTCACGCTGACGTACACAAAGGCAGCGCATATAAACCACAACATGCCTGAATCAATATCCAATTACTACCTCACCACAAAATTTATTAAGCGTAAAGAATAAATTGAGTATTCACCGACGCCTGTGTTTAAAATATTCATAATAACTCTTAACATGAGGAATTCCAAGTGGTCAATCTGATAGTTAAGGTACTTTAAGGGATGAAATTTGACAATAATCCTATTTCTGGAGTTTATCTTCTACATTCTTGGTCCCAAGAAATGTGTCAGGCCTATTTTTCGAAATATTCCAAAAAAATATTCCTATGGATATAAATTTTTTGCCTTATAGAATTCTTACATAATGGAGTCGATGTGTACTCCGTTGAATTGTAATATTGCGTTGATTGCATTTAAAAATCGAAGTTTGAGGGTTATGAACAACGAACTACTCCTTGATGTCCGGTAATAAAGTATTCATAGTCTTGAAAACATAGCATTAATCATATTTTTTACGAAATTGTAACTATCATGAGATATATCAGGGATGTTCGAATTTGTCCATGCCTCAGTTATCATAATGAGTGATGGTTTGTTGAGTGCTGCTAGCAAGATCGAGTCAGTCATCCTGTTGCACATTGATATGACATTTAGTAGATTTGGGGTGAATGCGTGGTTATATGAGTAAAACTGGCTAAGAGTATCGTTCACATATATTAACCATAATTAGTATCAGGAGTGCAGTTTGAGTGAGGTATAAGGATTGTTGGTATTCGGAAGGCTCATACTGACAGTTTGGGTTAGGATTGGGTTCATTATAGGCGTTGTCGAGTTTCTTCGTACCTGTTAACCTGGGGAATAAGGCGGAATTTTTAACTGACTAAGGCTGTATGGAATTAAGGACGTTGCATGTACCATATGGAAATGAAGTCGATTAGTTGTTTCGCTAGTAGTTTTGATTACCGTACGTTATATAGTGATAACGATAGAAGTTGGGAATTATACAGTTGGGATCAAAACCGTTCTTATTCGTATCACTATAAGGTGGGTTTGGAACGAGTGGGAGTGTCGCGTTGTTAGGTATATTTCAATTACGAGAGTTCGTAATTAGTGGTTGGGTTAATGCCCTAAAGTGTCCCGTCCTTCGACGTGGTCTGTTCGACTATTATGGTAACTTGCTGAGTGTTCCCTTAAAAGGTTATTTGTTATACTGTCTGTTTTGGTTGACACTGATACCACTGCTAGCATACATTGACTACAGTTATTTTCTTATGGGTCGTCTCTCTAAAAAACGAGCTCGTCAAAACCCACAATGCTCATTTAATAACAACTCTACTGCCAAAAAAACTTTTAATCTAGTTACCCTTGGATTGACAGACTCAGTAATGCTCGATTTTACACCTGCAATCCAACTACCGAAAATATCCTATAAGGATTTCACATCTACGCCACAGAACAGTAGCATCGAGAAACTTAAATGTGAACTACAGTATCTCACTCAGAAGCTAGTAGAAATGCGTTCTCAAGTGGAGTCATTCTTAGTCGTAGTATGTGTCGTTGAACAAGAACTTGACACAGTCACCCTTTTAATTGCTACTGACCAAGGATACAAGTTCACCTATACTGGAATACGTTACGAAGGCGGAAACCGTAATCGACTTCATTGCTACAGAAGTAACTACAAGTATGATATCCCGTCAGAACGTAGTTGTCTAAAATTTACCGGATAAGGTATCACTGAGAACCGTTAGGTATTCTATATCAAAAGCAGTTAGTCTTTCAGATTGTTCTTGCCAGTGTCTCCGCCTAAACAAAAGACATCCGTAATATTCATGCTGTATTCTCTTCCGACTTGATTCTTAATCGGCAGCCGATCAGTTAAGACTGGCTGAGCTATTAGAGCTGCATCTGCCAAGGATAATACTGCGATCCGAAGACATATGAGACTAGAAACTTCACACTTAAGTAAAACTTAGTAGAACACCCTTAATGTAAAATACTTAATTATACCAATAAGTACTGCTATAGAAAGATACTATTGATCAGCAATCAAGCGTTATGTAGAAAGACGTACAAATTGCAGGTCAAACATCTGACAACCACTCCCCCTTTATGTGATGTAGATTTAAACTACACGGCCTCCAATATTAAGCTCCCTTGTTCTTCATCAGTGGAAAAAACACAAACTCCCAAAGCGCAGGTAAAGATCATGGTTAGCTTACTAAATAATTTAGGCATAATGAAAAGCGAGACAAGATCTTCAAAACTAAAGGTAAGCTCCAAGCAAAGTTTTTTTGATGACCTCGTCTACAAAAAGGGAGCATGATATCACTGTGCCTACAACATCATTGTACCTCAAGGCCGGTTATAAGATCCCATCCTCTAACGGTTATCGACTTGGTAGTAATCAAGGTCATAAGTACTCACAGGCTGTACGTAATCAGTCGAAGTATAGCCCATCTAACTACCAACGTAAACCAAGTGGTGAACATATACGCAACACTCTTTACTGCACTGACGCAAATAACCTCATAAGGAATCCTATGGCGCCAAATACACACCAGTGTGGTTTAAACCATGGTAATCCTACGCCATATCCGACCTACCCAGGTCCTGTAAGCGGTTTTGCTCTCCCTCCTCACTTTTATAGTTATACTACAAATGAAGGAAGTCCATAATTTAAAGGCGAGGAATGAAGAGTTATCACGAATGTACAGTACCTCCAAGGTGCAAAACCTTCTCAGGACAATGATATTCTTTTCACTTCACATGATAGCCTAATTACCAACAACCATAATATTATTCCCAACCTGTTTAGCGATTTCATTGTTAACAGGGGTAAACCCCTGGATAACATCTAGGTAGTTACTATCTACTCGGCTATTGGCTACATGGAATCCGTTTTCTTCACTTATGACAATATTTGTAAATTCATAAACTAACTCAAGACCTCAAACAGTTATGAAGTAGATGGCATAGCATCCATTTACTTCAAACTCGGTGGCATATGACTAAGACAGGTACAATCACTCTCGGGAATACGTAAAGTAATGCGACACTGGATATATTCTAGTCTAAGTTTATCCTTAATGAAAACATTTCTGGAAATTAAGATGCAGCGTTCTATTAAATATCGGACACAAACTTTATGTAGCAGAACTCGAGAAACGTTGTCATAAAATTTACCCAGAAGTCGATGCGACTTAGATGTCTGCATAATAACCTGTTCTGTAAAAGACAGATTACAAGAGTACCTTAGTCCTAAGTCAACTACTAATCGTTTATGGCGACAAAAAAATTAAGGCACTTATCTCCAAAACATATCCAAACTACACTTAAAAACATTAAGATCTAACTTCATTTTCGAGCGCCATTCTGTGTCCTTGTTGAGTTCAGCAGTAACGCCACTGTGTGTGCAAATTCGTGAGGTGGGAATGAGTACACTTTTTTAAGATCATCTGCGCATAGAAAAGGTTTACCCATGCTGAAGCATTTGCATACATAATTTATGTTAGCTATAAAGAGCAGTGGGTCTAAAACACTTCCTTGTATAACGCCACTTTTAACCTGTTCGGCTTTCAAAAAGTAGATTTATTTTTAACGATTTGGTATCGATGACTGAGAGTTTTACGATGCAAGTAATGGATTCCTAATCCCATAGGCGGAGAGTTTCCCTATAAGAAGCCTGTGGATAACTATGTTAAATGCCTTAGATATGTTTAAGCACAGTACTAATACCAAATGTCCAATGCTTCGTTCAGTAAGGACTAAATTAAAAAAGTCAAAGTGATAAGTCTTACAAGACCTAGTTTTGAGAAAACCATGTTTAAGAAAATAAAGATGAATTTTTCGGAAGGTAAATAATCAGACATCTCGTCACATACTATCCTTTCCATTATTCTACAGATAACTGGCTGATATTTATGGGCCTATAGTTATGCAAGTTTGTCCTGTCACTTGGTTTAAGTCATGGGCAAACGTATGAAGTTTTCCTTCTATTAGGATAAGTGCCCGTTATTAAGGAAGGGTCAAACAGTTTTAGTAAGATTGATGGAATATTAGGTCCACCGAGTTTGAAGTAAATGGATGCTATGCCATCTACTTCATAACTGTTTGAGGTCTTGAGTTAGTTTATGAATTTACAAATATTGTCATAAGTGAAGAAAACGGATTCCATGTAGCCAATAGCCGAGTAGATAGTAACTACCTAGATGTTATCCAGGGGTTTACCCCTGTTAACAATGAAATCGCTAAACAGGTTGGGAATAATATTATGGTTGTTGGTAATTAGGCTATCATGTGAAGTGAAAAGAATATCATTGTCCTGAGAAGGTTTTGCACCTTGGAGGTACTGTACATTCGTGATAACTCTTCATTCCTCGCCTTTAAATTATGGACTTCCTTCATTTGTAGTATAACTATAAAAGTGAGGAGGGAGAGCAAAACCGCTTACAGGACCTGGGTAGGTCGGATATGGCGTAGGATTACCATGGTTTAAACCACACTGGTGTGTATTTGGCGCCATAGGATTCCTTATGAGGTTATTTGCGTCAGTGCAGTAAAGAGTGTTGCGTATATGTTCACCACTTGGTTTACGTTGGTAGTTAGATGGGTTGAAAATTATAGCAAACGTTTATGAAAAAGAAAAAAATGATTACCAAGAATATGAGAATGCTTAAGCTTATTAAGGCCAGATGAAGCTATAAGTCAATACGAAGCATATAGCTAATGTAGAAAGCTTATTGGAACGGCACAGGATGATATCTCCAGTTGACTAAGAGTTCGAATGTCGATAAAATGGATGAAAACTATGTGGTTATCTGAGAGAGCATAGAGTTTAACCGGGGGAAGTATTATTCCTAACCTATGTTTATGATCATGTATGGATTTATAATAATTGTTTGTATGATGCTATGGAGGAACCACATCAATTAATGATAATTTTATATAAGTTTATCGACCAGGTTTGTTAATAGTTTCATTAATTATATCATCTGCATATTCTAAGTCGACGAGAGAACCTCCTGGTAGGAGATTAATTCCTGAGGAGTTAAAAGAAGTGAGTGAGATTTCTAAGAGTACATCTATGATGAAATTAAATAAAAGGGGGACAAGGGGAAACCCTGACGAACTCCACTTAAGGATGCCCGACAGTGCTGCTACCTTGACGTGGTGATCAGGCTTGTCTATCGTGATGACTCAATCGGGCTATACTGGCCGGAACAATCGTTCCTCTAGGTCCTACCATGCCAGGCATGTCGGTTGAAGAGCGGTGAGACCAAAAGCAGCAAATATAAGGTCCGAGGACGAAGTCGTACTGCTGGCTGTACAGAGATGTGACGGCAGTAAGGTGTTTTCTTCGGAAAACCAGCGTAATAGCGATGCTGCCTTCTCACGAAGGAAGGGTGGGATTAGAAAAGGTCGACCTTAAAAATGCACACCTCACCTTACTCCACGGATTTCCGTCTCCGGCAGTAAGGCCTCAACAAGTACGGAGCTACAACAACAAAAACCTCTCTCAAAAAGGCCGTGTGACCGGCCTCAAACAGTTGTTTCCTTTGCACTGCACTCACGGTCACGGTCCCAGGTATTTCAGACCAACCCTAACCCATTTTGCTTTTTAGGTACATCAAGAAGAACCTTTCCATAGTGTGGGCAACTGGGAAGAGATAACCGCCCGCATACCGCTAACAACACGCAAGATCACTGTCATTTTAATCAAACTCCTTCTATGCCTAATATTTATCCTGCCCTCACCTTCAAGCCTAAGTCCTTATCTTCAACTTCCTTCTGTGTCATTAGTGCTAAAGATTCCGGCCCACAAAATAACGTCCCGAGCATACTAAGACTACGCTCCAAACTTCACATTGGTGCATTCAATGTACGGACATTGTGTCAAATAGAGCAACAAGCCTCCCTAGCTAGGACATTAGAATCCCGCGCCATTGATGTATGTTGCGTCTCCAAAACACGCATACAGGATCCTAGTGTGGTCATTCACTTGACCTCACCTAGTCAGAATGAACAACTTATGTGATACACTCTTCGTTTATCTGGCGATTCAACAGCAACTTCTCGTGGGCTCGTCGGTGTAGGTATTGTGTTAAGTATGGGAGCAGAACAGGCGCTTCTCGAATGGATTCCTGTCGACAGTCGCCTATGAGCCGTCCCACTAAATGGTTCAATAAGAACTCGGAAAGATAGGGACACACGCCGTTGTCTTTTCGTTGTTTCTGCCTACGCTCCCACCGACTGCAGCTCGGATGAAGCGAAAGATGAATATTGTAGAAAACTTTCTGAACATCTTCATAGGACCAAACACTCCGATTTGGTACTCATGGCTGGTGATTCTAACACCCAAATAGGTAGCTTGAACCAATTTGAAAGACATTTAGGTGGATGCTTCAGTGTTCCTTACTGCTACCACTCGAGGCCTTGCTGGTGTAGGTATAGCACTAAGTTAAAAAGCTGAACAGGCTCTCCTTGACTGGATTCCCATAGACAGTCGGTTATGCGCTGTCCGTCTAAACGGGACGGTGAGAACTCGGAAAGATAGGCCTCTTTGTTGTCTCCGCTTACGCTCCCACTGATTGCAGGTCAGATGAAGTAAAAGATGAATTTAACAGAAAGCTTTTAGACCTCCTTCGAAAAGCTAAGCGTATTATTGTAGTGATTATGGCTGGTGACTTTAATGCCCAAGTAGGTAGATTAGACGAAACCGAAAGGCACCTAGGTGGAGCCTATGGTGTCGAGGTTCAACGAACAGAGAATGGCGACCGTTTATTACAACTGTGCTCAGATAACCGTCTATTTCTCACAAGCACTAACTTTAAACATAAAGAAAGGCATAAGTTGACATGGCGGCCTCCACAGTCAACTCAACGTTGGACTCAAATAGACCACATGCTATCAGCCACCGTTGGAGTGGCTCGATAGAAGACTGCCGCTCATTTTGGAGCACATGTTTAGACTCAGACCACGCTTTAATACGAGCGCGTATTAGTCTGCGTCTCACTGGACGTAAAGGACTCACGGCAAAGATCCCCATTAGAGTCCAACTTATTGATGAAAAAGTCAAGAATATATTTCAGGAACAACTTAAAAACCAATTAGTCAACTGTATAAACGATACCCACCCCGAGTCAGCTTGGAATGATATCCGAATACCTGTTGAAACAGCAGTAATATCTACTAGTAAATTAAACCAAAAGTTAGGAAAACTCAGTGGATTTCAGCTGCGTTTACTGAACTGATAGATGCTCGGCAACACATCCTACCTTGTTCTGAATACGATGAGGAGCGAAGGCAACTTAAACACAGACTGGTTAAAGGCTTACGAAATGATCGTGAGCAGTGGTGGGTAGCGATAGCTAAAGAGATGGAAAAGGCAGCGGCAATAGGTAACAGTAGACAACTGTTCAGACTTATCATGGAAACGGGTTCAATTGGCCCTCGGCGTCATCCCAGTTGCCCACCATTCCCAAGCAATCTGAATGGCAAATCAATATTGGTCCCCCAAGTCTTAGTGAGGTTGAGAAAGCTGTAGGGAACCTAAAGCGAGGGAGAGCAGCAGGATCCAATGGGTTAACCCCTGAGATATTTAGGGATGGTGGTCCAGTTTCAGCAGCGAGATTAACCGAGATCCTGTCTAGAATCTGGGAATTGGGGGTAATCCCATCTGAATGGTCTCAAACATTAATCGTTCCAATCTATAAGAAAGGACAGAAGTCCTCCTGTGACAATTACCGTGGGATCAGCTTAACGAATATAGTGTCCAAAATATTGTCTTCAATCATACTTCAACGCCTAACTAAAGCTCGTGAAGAGCAAACTGGAGAGAACCAAGGTGGTTTCAGACCTGGACGTTGTTATATAGACCAAATATTCACACTTCACCAGGTTCAGGAACACAGACACACTTTTAGACGCCCAACAATAGTTGTATTCCTTGACCTTAAGGCGGCATTTGACTCTATCGATCGTAAGGTTATGTGACAATGTCTGTCATTAAAAGGCGTACTAGAAAAGTACATTAACCTTATACAAGCTCTCTACGCAAACACCACATGTCGAGTGAGAGCTTATGGTGGATTGTCGTCGGAACTGATTACCTCCAGTGGTGTCCGTCAAGGTTGCCCGCCTTCCCCATTTTTATTTAATTTTATCATTGATATACTTTTAGGGTTGACATTTTCATCGTCTGACTACTCTGGAGTTGACCTCCGTCTAGGAGATAAACTTGCTGACTTAGAATATGCAGATGATATAGTTCTCTTAGGCGAAGATGCTGATAAAATGCAAATCTTTTGACTACCTTAAACAAGAATGTAAGGATGTTTGGGATGAGATTCTCCCCACCCAAATGCAAAATGTTACTTCAGGATTGGCTTGATTCAACACCGAAGTTAGTGATAGAGAGTGAGGCAGTTGAATGTGTTGACCGCTTCACTTATCTTGGCAGCCTCATCAGTCCTGACGGTCTGGTGTCTGCTGAAGTCTCTGCGCGCATACATAAGGCCCGATTAGGTTTTGGGAATTTGCATCATTTGTGTTGTAGACGAGACATCCGACTACTGACCAGAGGACGCGTTTATTGCGCAGTAGTTCGATCCGTTTTTATTTATGGATGTGAAACATGGCCATTTAGGATAGAAGATATTTGTAGGCTCCTAGTATTCGATCATAGATGTCTTTGAAACATTACTCGTGTTTACTGGGACCACCGAGTAAACGATACGTGTGTTAGGAATAGAGTACTAGGTAAATACGATGTCTATTGGTGAAGTAGTAAATCTTCGTCAGCTGAGGTGGTTAGGACATGTGTTACGTATGCCTGAATACCACCTACCTTGACGAGCAATCCTGTCTGTTGTGGGAGTAGGCTGGAAGAAAGCTAGGGGCGGTCAAACCAAGATATGGCATCAGCCCAAGAAGTCATCAACAGTTGTGCTGAGCTATGTTAATAGGTGCAGACTACCTGGTTGAGGTCCGCGTGACGCACGTAATAAATGGCTAGAGACCTTGTGTGATATGGCTCAAAATCGTTGGCAATGGCGCAGGGGCATCCACTCCTTGTCTTCCTCCATATTCTAAGTTTCTGGACTTATCATGATTTTCTCTTTAATGAATCATATTTTCTTAAATCTTATCTCCGATCTCTATTCCCTTCCATTAATACTAACTTTGTTACTACCTCCCCTACTCTGGAATTTGACCCGATAATTTAATCTCCATCTGCTAATTGATAAATGGCAACTTGAACTGACGTACGCATGTACCAAGTTCTACGTCGTAACTGTCTGTCTGTCTGACTGACACGTATTGATAGGTTCACACGTTGGTCAATAGAGGTACCTCTGAAGGATACAGCAGCGTCAACAATAGCCAGAAAACTTGTTAAACACTGGATTGCAAACTTTGGAGTTCGTTCTGTTATAACGATAGATAGGGGAGCACAATTCAAAAGCAGATTATTTCAACAGCTAACCGAAATGTTTGGCGTCAAACGGTTTCGTACTACCGCTTACCATCGCAAGCCAATGGCCTCGTGGAACGATTTCACAGACAATTAAAGACAGGTCTAATGGCCGTATACAGCGATAACAAATGGAGCGAGGAACTACCATTAATTCTTCTGGGAATTCGCTCGACGATGAAGCAAGATTTAGGTTATTGTTCGGCCGAATTAGTTTATGGAACCCATTTAAAGTTACCAGGGGAGTACTTCAGTCCAGCAGTAGAAGTTCCTAATGATATGTCTGATTATATTCAACGATTGAAAAGACATATTAAGGAGATTAGATCGCAAGCTCCTCGTTATTCATTGCGCCCTTCTTACGTACCTCGAAACCTCAACGATTGCTCCCACGTTTTTGTCAGGATTGATCATGTACGTAAACCCTTACAGCCCCCATATGAGGGCCCATTTAAAGTCTTACATAGAAACGAAAAAACAGTCACTATCGAATGTGCTGGAAAAAGTGACACTGTGAGCATAGATAGAGTTAAGCCTGCATTCATCGAAAGTGGTACCTGTCAACTAACCGAAAAACTACCTCCAAAGTCGGAGCGGCAGTTGAGTGAGAGCGAGAAGCCAGCAACCTCATCTACAATGCAGAAGTCACTAACCAACCGTACGACACGCTCCGGGAGAAAAGTACAATATCCACGAAGATATGCAGAAACGACTTTTATATCCTAGTATTTTTCTCCTCAGTTCACTTGAACAAGTCGTTAGTTAAAGCACAATATTATCCAATTTCATATTTGTTACGTGTAAAACACGCTCCTTAACACTTCATATCTCAAATTCTTTGTTATTTTCTTAGTACCATGCATTTCAGTTAAAGATTTGTAATAGTTAGTTGTCTAATATTATGAAATATTAGAACACTAATATTCGTAATTTGTCGTTTTGTTTACATGTCATCGTATTATTTATAAATTGTTGCTTAACCTATGCAATTATGAATTTTGTAAGCAATATCGTGTACTATTTTGCAATGATTTATTATGTCCAAAAAACATACTTCAAAAATTCGGAACCCTCACTTTTCAAATTCATTCATGCTATTTTTTATTTTTATTAAATTGGCATTTTGATATTCGTAAATTTTATATATTATAAGGTTCTGTAGCACTCTTATTTTCTTATTGCATTTTTGTTTGGTTAAAATTGCATTCATATTTTATTATTCATTTACTTTTCGAACACAGACATTTTTTAAAAATAAATATCTATGTTCTAGAGGGAGGCTAATATAGAGGCCATGGTTACCCCTAACACTGATGTTTGTACTGTATAATTCTTTATTGATATTTATACTATAGAGTTTGATTGCAGTGTAAGAATTATTATTGTTGGCGCGTTGTAAAATTGGTGACGCTGGATTCTCTCGGTTCAAATATATATCTGCGTATCTTCGTTCCTGACTTCTTGATCATACACGTAATTGGTGATTGTTGTGCGTGTATAAGTCTGGTTATTTACGAAGACGAAATTACGAGATATATAGTTATTGGTTCTAACAAAGTTACAGATCCAGTGGTATAAAATAAGTCAGTCTCATAATCAGAAGGTACCAACAACCTCATCTACACAAAGAGGGCACAATACTACTATGCCTACCCTTCATTATGTAGCAAGGCGGGCTATAAGGCCTCATTGCTTAATGGTGATCGACTCAGCAGTAATCAAGGTCGTAAGCGCCCACAGGCTGTACGTAACCAATCAAAACATAGCGCATTTAAATGCCAGCGTAAGCCAAGCGGCGAACAAGTACACGACCCTTTTTACTACCCTGTCGCAGATAACTTTGTAAGAAATTCTAGAGCGCCGAATACACCAGTATGCTTTAAGCCTTGGTAACCCTTCACCATACACTTGTTCAAATCGTGTAAGTGGTTCTACTCTTCCTCCCCACTATTATAATCATACTCTTGGTGGGCTACTAGAACACCCTCCACTTTACGCACATCGCAAACAAGCTGCTATGTTGCCTAACTGAAACTCCTCTGAATATCCTAATATTTCTGACTACTATAATAATTTTTTGGGATCAGGCAGTCATTAGTCCCCTTAGCAATACAGCTTGCCCAGACATTAGCTCAAACAGCCAGACTGCATTTTCAAACCAACATCTAGTTATACAAAACACAAACGACTTAAGTAACGATCTTATTCGATTCTTCACAATTCACTCTTCATTTCTAAACTTTTTAGTAATTAACGCCCGCTCACTCCTTAATAAAATATCAACCCTAAGAACTATGGCCATAATAGCTAAACCTTCTCTAATATCTGTCACTGAAACATGGTGTTCCTCCTCAGTTATTGACTCAGAATTAGCCATTTGGGACTATATGTTATATCGCGGCAATAGAGAATATAAACGGGGTGGTGTTTGTTTGTCGTCTAATAAAATCGATGACGAAATACTCGGCAAGGTACCAGAGTCGGTCTGGATATCAGTCAATACCCCGAACCATAGTTTACTCTTCGGATGTATATACAGAACTCCTAACGCCTCGACTACTGTAGATAACAACATTATTAATGCTTTTGTATATACCTCTGCCCTAACTTATAATGCGAAAGTCATTGCAGGAGACTTTAACCTTCCTAGGAACATTGGCAGAGGACTGTCATACGATGAACAAAACCTTATTACTACATTAGACATGCACTGTTGGACACAGTGTGTACACACTCCCACTAGATATCATAACATTCTCGACCTAGTTTTCTGTCATGATGTCACTCCTCTGTCACTTCAAGTTAGCAAAGAGCTCGAAAGCAGTGACCACAAAATGGTTCTATGCGCTCTTCCTTTTGATTTTAGTCACTCCAATATCCATAAATTACAAAAAACTAAACAATATCGAAATTATAAAAATGTGAACTGGAATCTTCTGCACACCCTTCGACGTTGTTCTGACTGGGACAATTTTTTCTTATCTAATTGTCTTACAGATGCCCTAGATATTTTTTATCAAAGTAATAACTCATGTTTTGATACGATTGCACCTATCAAAGTAAGCAATATAATTAAGTCAAATGATTTGTATATACCACTTCATTACCGTAAGAAGCTAAGATATCTACAAAAGAGTTATCTCAAATCAAATGACTTCTCAGCATTTATGAAAATTACCATGACCTTCAATCAACTAAAAGAAGTTCACAGGTTAAAGGCGACTAACGAAGAATTATCAGCAATGCACAGTAGCTCCAAGGTACAAAACTTCGTACGGCTGTTCAATAAACGCCTCAGACCTTCCCAGAATAGTGATATTCCCTGCATTTTACGAGATGGATTAATGATTACCGACTATAATGTCATAACCAACCTGTTCAGTGACTTCTTCGCTAATAGGGGCATACCCCTGGAAGAAAATGAGGTAGACATTACCAACTCAGCTACAAACCATATGGAATGCGTTACCTTCACTTATGACAATATTTGTAAATCCATAAACTCAGGACGTCAACTACCTATGGAGTAGATGGCTTGGCATCCATTTACTTCAAACTCGGAGGACCCAATTTACCATTAATCCCATTAAAACTGTTTGACCTTTCATTAACAACAGGATCTTACCCTAATAAATAGAAAACCTCGCACATATGCCCTCAATTTAAATCAGGTGACAGGATAAACCTGCATAACTATGGGCCCATAAATATCACCACGGTTATCTCTAGAATAATGGAAAAAATAGTATGTAATCAAATGTCTGACTATTTACTCTCCGAAAAACTCATCTTTAATTCAAAACACGGTTTCTTCGAAACTAGGTCGTGTATGACTTGTCACTTTGAATTCTTCAACTTAGTCTTTACTAAACGAAGTCTTGGGCACTTGGTATTAGTATTGTACTTAGACATATATAAAGCCTTTGACATGGTTAACCACAAGCTTCTTGTAAGCAAGTTATCCACTTATAGGATTAGGAATCCATTACTTGTATGGTTAAACTCTTTCCTCAGTAATAGATATCAAATAGTTGAAATTAATTCCACACTTTCAACGGCCGAACAGGTTACAAGTGGCGTTATACAAGGAAGTGTCTTAGGCCCATTGCTCTTTATAGCTTACATAAACGATATGTGCAAATGCTTCAGCATGGGTAGACCCTTTCTATACGCAGATAATCTCAAAATAGTTTACTCATTCTCCCCTCACGAATTTGCACACACATTCAGTGGCGTCACTGCCGAGTTCAACAAGGTCGCAGTGTGGTGTTCAAAATGGAAGTTAGATCTTAATGCTTCTAAATGTGGCTGGATATGTTTTGTGGATGTGTCTCAATTTTGATCTCTCCATAAACGGTAGTAAGTTATCTAGGCTTCAGTCAGTAGTTGACTAAGGACTAAGGTACTCTCATAACCTGTCTTTTGCAGAACAGGTCAATATGCAGATATTTAAGTCACATCGACTACTAGGTAGTATACTACGTAACTCCAATAGCAATGATTCTTGTATTCTGCTATATAAAGTTTGTATCAGACCTTTGCTAGAATACTGTACCTTTATTCTCAGTAGTGTTCCGATTAAGGATAAACTCAGACTGGAGTCTGTACAACGTCGCTTTACTCCCCGTATTCTTGAGGCTGATCATACTCTAGACTATAAAACTAGATGCACTAAGTTAGGACTAGATACCTAATGGAAGCGACAGCTAAAATTAAACCTAATCTTCCTTTACAAAATAGTAAACAAATTAGCGTTCTCATCGCCTAATACAATTCAGTTCGAGGAGCCTTCTTGCTATAACCTACGCGATTCAGCTTCGAAAATAAGAACATCGCATTTTAAATCTGCTCTTTATATGAATTACTTTACAAATAAATTCTCGAGAATCTGGAACCATTTACCTCAAGCCATTCGGGAAACAGATTCACTTCCTTTATTTGTACGGCACGTTAGTAACTTCATCTCTTCTGAAATCTCATTAAAAAGGTTAACACCAACTATTGTTTCTAACTCCACTAGCGAAATAATAGGGACTCTGAATGTGTGAGCACCACTCACCTGTCTTCGTCATATGACAGTGTTCTTCTCTTTTAATCAGCCTATGAGCATAAGCGGTATGTCGGAAGCATAAATACTAATCCAGTCCATTAGCTTTGTCAACCCCAGAATACCAGTGCTCTTTGTTTTGTGTTCTTTCTTCCTTTGTCTTTCCTCTAGTTGTAGAAGATTATGTGCGAGACAAGTATGGAACTTACTGGCACAAAACTATTGTCTTCTCCTCAATACCCAAGTTCCGAGTACCCTTGGTCCTATCTCGTGCCTGGACATGCTCAGTGATCTATTCCGCCAACCCTCATCCGCTTTTTGGAATAGTAACGCATTGGTCAAGAAGCGCTCGGTACTTTGTCATATATGCAGCACGCTACAATATATATATTTAGTGTCCTAGTACTGTAGACTTTGTTGCAGTTGGTTTAGTTCTCAATTCAGACCTTTATATGTTATAAAAGTCCTGGCACTAACACTTCGTCGAAATATTTGTATGTATGTAGACTTCTATCATTCTGATCATGTCTGTAAACTGGCATGCTATCATGTACACAATGATACTTGAGGATAAAAGCCATTTGTTTGTTTATTTTTTTACTTATCTAAATTTAATGAATTTAAATATTTTTCCTTCCTTATAACTATGAAAGAAATATGTATTAAGGCTGTAGCAGGTATGCAAATGGAAACTGCTCTGGGAAGACAGGCTACTGCACAAAATAACTCTACGAGACTTCTTAAGACCTTCGGGAACAGAATCAGTAACTCTAAGATAAAGGGTGGAAACCTCTTTATCTGTGGCAATAAAATATATGATGACTCCTGCCGCAAAGCTAATTTATTCAGTGAGCACTTTTCTACTTCACTTACTATTGAAAACCATATAGGTAGGGTCGAACCCAGTACACCACTGTCATGAAGAATCAGGGATATGACATTCACCATAAAAAATATTACGAAGGCCATCACTACGCTAAAACACTCATACACCTTGAGCCCTCATGGTATACTAGCTAATGTACTTAAAAATAATAGTACTGACTTCCACCTGGCACTTAAATTATTCGCAATATCACTCTCCACTGCATGCTACCCTACCCTATGAAAAACTACATATATCATTCTTAAGTTTAAATCCGGACCTGTAGGAAACATAGTGAACTATCGTTCTACCAACCTAACCTCTGTTGCATCGAGTAGTGGAAAAAATAATCAAGGATGAATTACTCCAATATTTACTTAATAACGAATTGCTCCCCCCTCTTCCCAACATGTATTTTTAAAAAACAGGTCGTGTGACATACTTGTATGACTATCTAAATGACATAAGTACACAACGGGCTCCTAGTGTCCAGTTTATTTCTCGACTTCAGTAAAGCTTTTGACAAAGTCCCTCATATGCTACTGCTACTTAAGTCGTATGAGATCATAGTCCCACTTCATTCATGGTTTGCATCTTTCCTGGAAGGAAGGCAGCAAACAGTAAGGTTCAACAATAGTCTATCATCACCTAAACCAATTACAAGCGGTTTTATACAGGGAAGTGTACTGGGTCCCTTATTGATCATTATTTGCATAAATGACATAAATAACGTTATAAAACATGGCCGACCGTATTTATTTACGGACAATTTCAGATTGTTTATAGCTTTCAACAGGATTCTTTAGAAGAAGGCATGACTCTAATTGAAAAGGACCTTGATAGTCTAACTTCCTGGAGCCAAAATTGGCAACTACCACTTAACTACAGTAAATATGGAATTATGCGCATAGACAACTATAACACCCAGTCCACGTTTTATCTAAATGGATCGAAGATCCAAAAACTCCAATCAACAAGCGACTTGGGTATTAAATATTCCGGTAACTTACAGTTCACGGAACACACCTCCTCTATTATTTCTAAAACTAAAAGATTAACAGGCTTCCTTCTTAAATACTCCCATACAACGGAAGCTAAACTAACTTTAAGATATGTGTAAGACCTATACTCGAGTACTGCCCATTTATCTTTTCGAGCATTAATAGCATAGATAGGATACGTGTAGACAGTGTACGGGGAAATTTCACGTCAAATTCTGGCAACTAACAGTAACATGGACTACACAACTAGCTGTGAAACACTTTCTTTAGAACCCCAGTGTCGTCGCCGACTACGACATAACTTAATATTCCTCGATAAAATAATTACCTCACCTTACTTTTACCTTGACGTGGTGGTCAGGCTTGTCTATCGTGATGACTCAATCGGGCTATACTGGCCGGAACAATCGTTCCTCTAGGTCCTACCATGCCAGGCATGTCGGTTGAAGAGCGGTGAGACCAAAAGCAGCAAATATAAGGTCCGAGGACGAAGTCGTACTGCTGGCTGTACAGAGATGTGACGGCAGTAAGGTGTTTTCTTCGGAAAACCAGCGTAATAGCGATGCTGCCTTCTCACGAAGGAAGGGTGGGATTAGAAAAGGTCGACCTTAAAAATGCACACCTCACCTTACTCCACGGATTTCCGTCTCCGGCAGTAAGGCCTCAACAAGTACGGAGCTACAACAACAAAAACCTCTCTCAAAAAGGCCGTGTGACCGGCCTCAAACAGTTGTTTCCTTTGCACTGCACTCACGGTCACGGTCCCAGGTATTTCAGACCAACCCTAACCCATTTTGCTTTTTAGGTACATCAAGAAGAACCTTTCCATAGTGTGGGCAACTGGGAAGAGATAACCGCCCGCATACCGCTAACAACACGCAAGATCACTGTCATTTTAATCAAACTCCTTCTATGCCTAATATTTATCCTGCCCTCACCTTCAAGCTTAAGTCCTTATCTTCAACTTCCTTCTGTGTCATTAGTGCTAAAGATTCCGGCCCACAAAATAACGTCCCGAGCATACTAAGACTACGCTCCAAACTTCACATTGGTGCATTCAATGTACGGACATTGTGTCAAATAGAGCAACAAGCCTCCCTAGCTAGGACATTAGAATCCCGCGCCATTGATGTATGTTGCGTCTCCAAAACACGCATACAGGATCCTAGTGTGGTCATTCACTTGACCTCACCTAGTCAGAATGAACAACTTATGTGATACACTCTTCGTTTATCTGGCGATTCAACAGCAACTTCTCGTGGGCTCGTCGGTGTAGGTATTGTGTTAAGTATGGGAGCAGAACAGGCGCTTCTCGAATGGATTCCTGTCGACAGTCGCCTATGAGCCGTCCCACTAAATGGTTCAATAAGAACTCGGAAAGATAGGGACACACGCCGTTGTCTTTTCGTTGTTTCTGCCTACGCTCCCACCGACTGCAGCTCGGATGAAGCGAAAGATGAATATTGTAGAAAACTTTCTGAACATCTTCATAGGACCAAACACTCCGATTTGGTACTCATGGCTGGTGATTCTAACACCCAAATAGGTAGCTTGAACCAATTTGAAAGACATTTAGGTGGATGCTTCAGTGTTCCAGCTCAGAGAATTGATAACGGCGACCGTCTGCTTCAACTTTGCTCAGACAATCGTTTATGTCTAGCAAACAGGAACTTTAAGCATAAGATGGGACATCGTGTAACATGGCGACCTCCTGGCTCTAGTCAACGGTGGACTCAAATAGATCATATCTCCATTAGTCATCACTGGAGAGGCTCGATAGAAGATTGCCGATCTTTCTGGAGTACATGTATGGATCTGATCATGCCCTAGTGTGAGCACGCATTTGCTTGCATCTTACTGGGCAAAGAAAATCCACTACAGGAAAACCTATTAGAATTCAGTCCAGCAATGAAACAGCCAAGATTAAATTCCAGGAACCACTGGGGAATCACCTGAACAATTATCAAGACGCGACCCAACTAGATACTGCTTGTCACGAAGTTCAAACAGCTATAGCATCTACAATGACATCTATCAAAGACTTAGATCAATATGCTAAGGAAAGTCAGTGGATCTCGACAACTACTGTTTAATTGGTGGACTGCCAAAAACTTATCTCCTCAGGCTCCGAACATGACGAGGAGGGAAGGGTAATCAGGGACAATCTGACAAAAAGTCTGCGAAACAACCGTGAGCAGTGGTGGTAACGAATGCAAGGAAAATGGAAAAGACAACGGAGTTAGGTAATACTAGAAAACTTTTCAAGGCAATAAAAACCAGGGTTAAAAATTTCAAGCGTTAGTGAGTCGATTTCCGAAAAAGATGGAATGCTTATTAGCTTTCAGTCTAGACGTTTGGAACGACGGGTTGAACACTTCAAGGAGCAGTTTAGATGGCCTTTAGCCACTCTAGAACTTCCCACTATTTCAAGACAGCCGAAATGGAAGGTCGACTTAGGTCCCTCCTCTCTTGTCAAAATGTAAAAAGCTATTGCCGATCTAGGGCAAGACAGAGCAGTAGGACAGGATAGATTATATCCAGAGTTCTTTAAGGACGGTGGTCCCACATTGACAAACAGGCTGACTGGTATTTTGACTAGAGTTTGGGAACACAAGCGTACTTTTCGGCGACCGACAATGGTGGTTTTCCTTGACTTGAAGGCGGCATTTGGCTCCGTTGACCGTGAAGTTCTATGGCAGTGTCTTTCATTGAGAGGCGCACCCCAAAATTGTATTAGACTTGTTAAGGCTCTTTACTCAAACACTATTATTCTTGTCAGAGTATATGGCCAACTGTCATCTGAACTTGTGACATCAAGTGCTCTTCGTCAAGACTGCTCACTATCTTCATTTTTGTTTAATTTCATAATCAATTTACTGTTGGAAATTTCACTTTCAGCGTCTGACATTTTAGGATTTTGCCCTCCTACCAGGAGACCCACTTATTGACTTATATTATGATGACATAGTCCCGTTTCGCGAAGACGCTGTTACGATGCAGAATTTTTTAACAACAATAAGCTCCAGTGCAACCATGTTCGGAATGAGTTTCCCCCCTTCTAAATGCAAACTATTTCTCTAGGATTGGTCTTTGTCAATACCTGGGATGAAAATAGGGAGTCAGGTAGTTGAGCACGTCGACCACTTCACCTATCTTGGAAGTCTGATCAACCCTAATCGGTTGATCTCAGACGAAGTCTCAGTACGAATTCAAAAAGCTCTTTCGGCGTCTGCCAAACTTACGTCACCTATGGCGTAGACGATATATTCGTCTCTCAACGAAAGGGAGAGTGTACTGCGCAACAGTTCGCTCTGTCTGACTATATGGGTGTGAGATGTGGCTATTAAGAGTAGACAACACTCGAAGGTTATTAGTTTTTGACCATCGATGTCTACGAAACATCGCTTGCGTTGTCTGGGATCACCGAGTAAGTAATAACGAGGTTAGACGACGGGTGTGAGGGAAAAGGTGGTAAATCAGTCGATGAGGTTGTAAATCTTCATCGACTGAGATGGTTGGACAAAAATAATGTTCAATATTCTCATGTGTATTAACTGTACTAACAAGAAAATATGTGACGCACACTTATAGCCTAAAACTGTATTATAGACACCTCTCTCCCCCAACTAAATAGCAAGCGGTACTGTTTTGTTCACAATGTGTCATAAAGACTATTGTTAAAAATAACGAAATTAAATAATTTACTTGGAACTGGAGCATAATTACGCGACGCAATAAATAAGATTCGAAAGCTTGAGGAACAGTGTAACTCATTCAGTTTGTATTTGCTTAAGCAAGAATGTAAGATTCCTTTGGTAAACGTCTTTGTAAAATACGATCAAAATATTTTGAAATGTATTAGCTATCATGAGTTATGTATGCTCAGTACTTAGCTTAGCCATCCATACATTTGGTAGCTATTATGACTGTTGTAAACGGTCATCTTGATGTTTATAAGCATTTAGTAAAACGTTCGTAAATTTCGCTTCCTCCTCTGTTTGCGAGACTTACGTGGTGGAGTCGAGGGCAACTTAGTTTTTGCATTTCGGTGATGTTAATTCATAACATGGTGGTCATAATGTCGTTTTATTTTGTTTTCTGAATGTGTTACTGATTTTGATACTGACAAGATACAACTTAGTGGGCTGCAGTTAGATTGAGAAAAATCAGCTGTGCAATTGACAACCGTGCTTTTATCGTTTGTAGTGTATGACTCTTAAGATGTTTATTTGTGCAGACAAACACTCTCTTAATTCAACCTAATGTTCCAGTCATCGCCAGTTTAATACTTGATATATTATTTGAGTCCTAAAAACTGTGACAAAAGGTTTATATTTTTCTATTAGAAATACATAAAAAAGGAAGGCGGCTATAACAAACAAACACTCAAAACTCCGTTTTTACTCAGAACTATCGCAAATTTGTGTCACATTATATCTCATTTGATGATAGGATTTAGTTAGTTCTTCATGGCTTAAGGCAAATAACTTGTAAAACGAAGCGTCATTGAACCATTATTCTTTCTTCTCTTCATCAATGATGTATGCCAACAATTTGTGCATGGTAAAATCTTCCTTTTTGCAGATGACTTAAAGGTTGCTTATTTATTCCCACCTACCACAAATAAAAACACTATTACCAAAATAATACAGGAAGAAATTGATAATTTATTAGAATGGACTAAAATATGGCATCTTCCTCTAAACGTGCACAAAAGTGGATATATTTCCACTGGTCGCAGATGGAACCTCAGTCTCCACCTATATAAAACGCAAATAAAACCTCTAGACGTCGCTCAAGATTTGGGGCTCAGATAAACTGATAGCATTAACTTCTCGGAGCATGTTGCATTTCAAGCTTCCAAAGCGAGGAAGCTAACTGGATTTATACAAAAAAAATTTCTCAATCTAAACTCAAAAATATTACTATACACAAAGTGTGTTCGTCCAATATTAGAATATGGTTGTCTACCCTACAGCAACTGTAGACGCATAGATTTGATAAAAATCGAGCAAATTCAAAGAGCATTTACTAAGAGCTTACTAAGCGAATACAGCACTCAAACTTATCGCCAACGATGCGATAAACTAAAGCTAGAACCCCTTTAGTTCCGACGCTTGAAACTAAACTTTACTCTCATGTACCGCCTTATTAGTGGCGCAACTTACGCCTCGACATCACTGCTGACCCCTTACATCTCCTCACACGACCTGCGCAACAAGGAAAACACCATTATGATCCAGCGATGTTGCACACAGTTACACCAGAGCCTTATTACAGTGAGATATGCGACTCTATGGAATAAACTTCTCAAGCGCATTCGCTGCAGCAAGTCGTTAGCCGCGTTCAAAACATTACTTGAAGAATACCTTTCAGGTGATGGTCTATGTAGACTCCTCAAGTACCCTGAAATAACTAATGACACATACAAACAAGGCCCTAGCTCCGTATAAACAGTTTTAAAATATATCAAATGCATTCGTAATACACCATATGTCTATGGACTCATTGTCAATAATGCGCATTTTCATATTGTTCCAACCCACACGCACACACCTTAATTCACTTATGCGAGAACTCATAATTTGATTACACTGATAACTTTTCTTATCCATCTTCTATCATCAATTATACACCAATTCATTATTGTGATGACATTTTGACCTTTTAATTATGTTGGGTTCATTAGTTGACAAATTAATCTACTCACACTGAATCCATACTGTAGTTATCCACTGATTTTCAACACCATAAACTTATTCATGTACACACACACACGCGCACACACTTCTTCATTCAGAAATTTTACCCCCCTAATATCACTTGAGTGAAAATTCACAATTTCATCACACTGTTAATTGCACTGTTTGATCTCTCCATTACTATAATTCTCTATATATTTTACTTGGTTATTAGTTCATATTTTTACTCTGTTCCAATCTACTTTATTATTATTACTATTATTATTATTATTATCATCTATCTTTTGTCATGACTTATAAACCAATTCAAAATTTTGGTTACAACTTCACCTTTTAATTATATTGGGTTTATTAGTTGGCTAACAAACCTACTTGTGCAAAGTCTAATCTACGACTACGGATTGAACTCTTTAGAATTTCACTTATAATCTCTTTCAGTAGTGACAAACATATACTTTTTTATATATTTACACGTCCTACATCACATTGGCGTTTTACTCTTAATACTACTTCGTCAATTTGATTCACTGAATTATTATACTAAACTGATGAAATTGAGAATGATGACAATTTTTTTGAATGACTTTCTCCATGATTCGGGATAGCACGGATGTCGTATTAATTGGTCTGTAGTTTTCTATGACGTCGCGTGATCCACTTTTGAATCGCTGAGTTATGAACAATGTTTTCCATATAGCTGGATAATTCCCTTTGTCCATAGGTAAAGTAAAAAGTTTCAGGCAGAGAAGTGGTTAATCTCTTCCACCATATTTCATGAGGGAAGCTGGAATGCCATCAGGCCCATTGTCATTAGATATTTTTAGCGTGGCTGTGGCTCTCTTTATATTTGTGCTGGTAAATTTGACTGTAGAGAGACGCTTAGATGTCATCATGGATATGGGGTTCGCAGTGGCTTCAGGTTCTGTGGAACAGCATGCGAAGAAGTATCTACTAAATTGTTCGCTAATGGAAGCTGGGTCATCTTCCATACCGTCTTTTGTGATGAATAGTGTGGGAGGTTTATTAGATTTTGAATCAAGGCGAGATTTGAATAGCTTGATCATTGAGGAAATTGGGTTGATACTATTCAATGCTTTAGTTCCCATATTCAGTAAGTATCTGTGCTGGGCATTGTCGGGATTTTCTACTATCCTGTATACATTATATAATGCAGTTATGTCATGATGCTTGTAGTATCAAAGCCTCAGGTGAATCAATTTTTTCTTAAGACATTTCAGAATGTGTCGACGTGCATTGTTAACATCAGACACTCGGTCTACGTATGGGGCTTTGCAGTCTAAGCAACTGGTAAGATTGCTGTAGAGGCTTGAGATGGTTGTGTCAATATTTTTAGTGGTGAGATAAGAGTCCTATCTTATGCATCGAATGAGTGCCTCGATATGCTTCCACGTTTCATTGGTGTACCTTCGATATTTGTATTTTTTAGGTCCATTCAGGTTGAGATTATTTGTGGGTCGGTAATTAAATGTGCTTATTACTACTTAGTGGTCGATATTGTGAAATTCAGAGCTGACGTTAACTGAGGTTGGGTTAAGGTTAATTGCAAAACGGAAGTCAAGGGTATTGTTTCCGCTAGTTGGGATTTGAACCTGTTGTGTCCAACTACTGAATTCTATCGTCTCTATTAATTTAGAGAATCGTTGTGAAGTGTGTGGTGACTTCCAGTGGATGTTCGGTAAATTAAAGTCTCCACCGATTAGTTTGGATACGTGGGGTTGCTGTGAGGCCAAGAAGAACAGAGTGCTTAGATTTTTGTCATAGATGCTGTCTGGATTGGGTAGTCTGTACATACATCCTACAAGTAGGTACTTTTGACGGCCAATGGCTATACTTACCCATGTTGAATCCCCTGTCTCACCTAATTGTTGATTATTGAACCTACAGGCTTTCAGATTGGAACGCGTGTAGATTATGGTGTCACCTCCACTAGCGTTTTACCTATCAGTTCGGAATAGAGTATAATTATCGATATTTATTGTGTCGTCTGATATAGTTGGCTTACACCAAGTTTCGGTAATCAATACCACACTGGGTTTAGTAATGATCATAATAGATTTGAGATAGTTGATTTTGTTTATAAGTGACCTAGCGTTAATTGAGACGACGAGCAACTGTGACCTTTCGTGATGTGTAAGGTCTTGCAATAGAGCACGTGTTTTGAACGAGTTGGGTGTGAAAGCATTAATTGAGGTGAATGACTTTGGAGTGTCGTCGGGTTGGGTACCTGATGTTTCAATCGATACGGCCAGCCGGTTCATTGATAGGTTGGCTGATGTTTGTGTCTCCGAATGGATCTTTGATGAAGTGTCTTGGGTTGTCTCGTCTGTCAAAGTTGCGTCTGGAGCAGTAAGGTGGTTGCAAGCAGTGGAAGCAGTTTTATAGTGTTTGTAGTGAATCCTAGTGTGGATGTGGTTGCCGGTTGGGGAACCGGCGTAATTGCAAAAAATGGTTCTGCTTTATGCGGTTTCTTTGGCCGGCTGAACAGATTTCAGGTATGTGTGAGGCAGGCCCAAAATTGCCCTCACACCCGCGAGGACAGTTTATCAATGTTGTATAGTTGAATTTATGTATATTTTGTGCTATAGAGGTTTTTCTGGAGGGTGCGTTTCCTTTACTTTTCCGTGGGTGTTGTGACGATATTTAAGAGGCTTGTGGCTTTCCATTTAGTGTTTGCCCTTTAGGCTGAATAAAGTATTCGATACTGAAATCGTCGTCAGATATCTGGGTTTGTGACTTAGTATAAGTGTTGTAGCCAATGTCAGGGGGGCAACTTATTGCTTATTATTTCTAATGAATCCAAGTCAATTGCTTGGGTGTTTAGTGTGTAGCTACTATTATTATTTATAATGTTTCTTGAAACATCCCAGCTATTAGTAGTTCTACTGCTGAGTGTAAAACTGGTGTTGCTGAGCTCATCTTGAGTTTCCTGCCAACATTATTAAGCAGAGTGCTGCTTTTTGTATCTGGTGGATTAAATTCAATAACGTGGGTACTAGGCGCATTGTTGCTATCTTTCTCTATAGCTTTTACAGTATTTTGACTTTTAATGGGTACAACCGATGTTTTTGAGGGAAATGGTTTTATAATCTTCTTGTCAAATAAACTTTTTTGGCTGTCAATGTTAAATTTAGCATGACGCTTATATAATAGAGGTTTCTTGCCGGACTTGCTGACATACGTTGACAGGGAGTCTTATCTGGTACTATCTTTATATTTTTGTACACAGGGTCTAGTGTAATCATACTGGATGAATTTAGAAAGTCTTGTGCCTCCGTTGGTGTGTTGAATCTGAATAGTACCGGTGTACTTAGGCCATGGGGGCCTTGTACATGAGCATGGGACGTCAGTCACATTGCTAGCTTTAAGGAGATTACTTTTCATGGTTTGTAGAGGATAGGCATTGAAAACATTTAAGATTATAACATTGTTATAGCGTTTAGTACGTTCAAAAACTGCGGAGGCTACATAGTCGATGATATTGTTCATTACATTTAGATGATATGATGTTTCGGTATTATCAGGATTGATGAGGCATTTGAGAGGGCTGAGAATCTTTAGGTTATCATGAAGGCCTTTCAAGTCGTCGCTGTGCTTGCAATGATTTGCATCTTGTCTAGTCAGAAAAGATTTCATCACGTCTTCAACGATGACGATGGGAACATGTTTGTTAGGTTCAGTTTGACATACATCGCATGGGGCACTGGATTTTTTAGTAGTGGATCGGTGGGGGTATAGTACCGAAGCCTTTTTCTACGTTTTGCCAGACGCTTGGAGCTAGATGTTGGTAAAATTTCAGTAGACATTATAATCAATCAGGTTTTGCGAGGGATGTGATTAGATTATAATATGAGTGGATATACTTTTACTTTATGACAAATGTGGAACAGAAAACAAATAATAAGCAAATGTACGAGCTAAGCACAGTAACTCATCGAAGTGAGTCAATAATTCCAAGAAAGAGATAATGTGTGTGGTCCATTAGAATGACGGATAATGTTTCGTTTTGTAATTTTAGTAAATGGGATCAGTTACTATATATGCGACAACGATTATGTGGTTAGTGGGTGTATGCAGCATATTTGAGATTGTATTTAATAAATCTGAGAGGTGATTTGTGCTTCAAGTAATCTACCAGATAATCCGTAAAGGTTTGTTGGCCATGTATACTTTCGAGTGTTGCTTAGTGTATGTAATAAGGTAATCCTAAGGATCTTGTAATTAAGCACCGTCAGACTCGTAGCGCGCGGTTGTAACAAGTAACCTTTGGTACTTTGTTAATGATATTTCTATAGATTTAGACCTTACTCTCTGGACAAGCAGTACTTGATCTATCCCGTAAGGATAGAATAACCTTCTTGTTTATTTCTTAAAACTAAATTGATTATTCCAATCTTTGGGATAAATTTAGGTTGGATAACTGGTGGTGACATTTGTTTGGGTAACAATGTACTTTGTATAAATAATTCTGCATTTAACCGTTTCTCGCCCAACCATTTGCTCTGAATTTCTACCGGGCAAGAGTACGCGTATCTTAACCAACCTCAACAGTTATTCTTCAATCACAACTGACTTAGTATGGAATCTACAGTTCTAAACAAATTTCTATTGGTCAAAATATTTGGTAGTTTCGCTCGTGATGCCAAACACTCGTCAAACGAAGTCAAGCTCAAGGCTCGTTGAGGTTAATGGAACTAAACTGAATGGTGAATCCCTTTGTAAAAACCAAAACTACCAATAACGCTTGGTAGTTAACGTTGTTTCTGTATAGGGCCTGCGCACGAATTCACAACAGAATATCCAATAACACAATTTACTGGTGCAAAACGTGGTACTATATTTAAAAATAATCACAAATTTAGTACACAAACCTCAACAGTTCCCCTTCCCAATACAGTCAAAGGGATTCAAGCAAACTGTACAATTAATCTATAACAAAACAAATACGTAGTAAATGAACATCAAAATAGTTACTTGTCCTAACAAATAAAACCAACCAACTGAGTTAAGTCACTCAGGCATAGACAAGTAAGATATCAAACCAATATGGCTTACAACAAGACCTTCAAGTCCAGTAAAACAAAGTGAAAGACTTATAGCATGTAGCATATGCTAACAAAAAGTGATATGTAAGGAACTTATTGTGATCAAATAGAATGATGTTATAATAAAAAAGGGGCAAGAGGAAGAAATAAGATCTGTTATAGAGTCAGAGCACAACAAAATGATAAAATACAAGCAAGGGAACTGCACAATACAAAAATAACATGGGGGGATTTTCATACAAGCAAATAAGATTTTACACCCTTATTACAAAGCAAGTGCCTTTTGATGTCATTATGTGTCATGATTCAGACTCAAATAAGGTTAATTATCATGATAGTGATTTTAGTCATAACTCGATGTCAGATGACGCAAAAAATCTTAGTTTAGATGAGAAGCTAGTGCTTGAAGTATCAGGGAAGTGCGTAACGCCTGTAGCACCTGTTGTGGGTCTAGCCCTACCAAAGGTTAAATTAAGTTATTTTGATGGACAGACGAGAGGGTACTGGAAGTTTGTGAGGCAGTTTGAGACCTACGTAGGATCAAAAGTCACTGATGATAGCCAACGTTTGCTCTACTTGATACATTATTGTAAAGGTAAGGCAAAATTAGCCACTGAAGGTTGTGTCATGATGGAAGCTTCTGCTGGTTATATGAGGGCCAGGAAGATTCTAGAACCTTTGTATGGACAGTTGCATGTAATCCCTCGAGGAACTCTAGGAAAGTTATTTAATCCTGTAAAATATGATTATAATGACGCGGAGCAGCTATCGAACTTGGCTATAAGAATGGAAAATTGTGCCATGGTCTTGGAACAAATGAATTATACTGCGGATTTAAATACTTTAGTCACTTTGGAGAGAATAGTGAGGCTTTTGCCTCAACCTATGCAAGCTCAGTGGTCGGAGCTGGCGGATAGATTGACAGAAGACGAAAGAGAGCCAACTTTTGCCGACCTCACTAAGTTTATAGCTTCTCCTGCAAGAGTAGCTTCTAGTAGATTTGGACAACTGGCAACAGGTGTGAAGAAGAAATACGACGCGAGGATAAAATGTTACTTACAGTCGGAACAATATAATAATTTAGCTGTCAAACGTAAATGCTGTATATACTCTAAGGATCACGACCTCTACCGGTGACCAAGTTTCCTGTCGATGACGGTTGATGATCGATGGTCTCGTGCTAGGACCAAAGGTGTTTGCTTTGTCTGTCTAAAGCAAGGTCATCATGCTAATGAATGGAAGTCGAATAAGCGTTGTAATGTTGAAGAGTGTCCGAAACGACATCATCATTTGTTACGTAGTAATCAACAACTCGACCGTCCGGAAAACAATTACAGCACAGCTAGTCACTGTAGATATACTAAGTCTCTAGCTAATCAGGTGTGCTTAGGAATGATACTCATACGGTTGAGGTCAGGACATGCGGAAGTTGTAGGCTATGCCCTTTTGGATAATGGCTCCGATGCAACATTAATACGCTCAGACTGCTTGGATTCACTTGGACTAAAGAAGGAGCAAGGGTCGATAGTGCTCCAGACAGTGAGTGGTAACAAGATAGCGGAGGTCACAAATGATTCTTTCGAAGCGTACTCATTAGACCAAACAGAGCACATTGAAATAGGAGCTTTGGTTGTGGAAAATATACCAGGACGTAAACCTGCCAAGTACGTGATGGATGACGTGCAGAAGTGGCCCCACTTAGTTGACGTACTATTAGATAGTGTAGACTCTGACAAAGTTTTGTTATTAATTGATTGTGATATTCCTGAAGCCCACTGGGTGTTAGATCAACGGTTGGGCGGCAAGAAGAGACCATACGCTATAAAAACATTACTGGGGTGGGTTGTTTTCGGTCCAACGTCATATCTTGAATTGGCAAAGCGAGTCGTAAACCATGCTTGTGAGGGACATTCGTCAGAAGACCATCAACGTAAGGTCTATGACATGGAGTTTGCCGATGTATACTCAAGTGATAAGACTGTTTCAACAGATGACCTAAGGGCCATGAAGATAGTTAAGGATGGGACGTATTTTTCAGATGGTCATTTTTCCGTTCCCATTCCATGGAGGAATAATGTAGATACGAGAGCCACCTCGCAACTCGCCTTGTATGCTGTTTACTGATTCTTCCTAATTCCCTTTGACGCTCTGTCACCTACTACTTATTGATGACCTTATAAGTAGTATCCACCACAATAGCACAACTGATTGCGAGTGTTAAAAATCTTACAGAGGCTGTCAGCTAAATGCAAATTGGTCATAGAGACAAGAGCAGGCCACCACAACGATCGGGATTCAAGTCAGGTAACAAGCTACAAGAGTCCAAACAATCTGGGCAATTTCGTTGGTATCGCTGGAAATTTGGTGTTCAATCAACCAAATGCAGTCAAGCATGCGTCTGGCCCAAGCAGACCCTGAAGAATATGGAGAAACGAATAACCCCTCTCCAGGTCACGACGACTGACGCGGGGTGCCTAAATAGTCGCTCGTTTAACGTTGGAGACAGAAATTCAGGCTTGAACTTTTTGTCGCATACTGATGATGAACTTGATATCATTCCTAAGAACAAATCGAGATACGTCGAAAAGCTTCCTCAGTCACACTTCAAGCTGCTAATAAAACTAAAATCGCGACTTTTGGGCAGAAAGCAATGACACTAGATTTGGGGTTTAGAAGACAATTCCCCTGGGTTTTCACTGTAGCCAACCTAGATCTGTCAATAATAGGAATGGATTTCATAGGGAGATATGACTTTTTAGTTGACACTAATAAACGACGTTTGACATTAAAAGAAACTTCGAAATATACTAAAGGTACAGAAAGTCGTATCACCTCTCTAAATTTAATACAAACTCAACCAGTAGCAACGGCAAAGTTCTAGGATATGCTCGCGAAATTTCCGCAACTAACAAAACAGAACCCTCAACCTTCCAAAAGTAAGTTAAAAGTATGTCATACAATCAAAACGGTAGGGGCACTTGCTTTTGCTAAACCCACGAGACTAGCACCTGATAAGCTTAAAATAGCTAGAGCCGAATTCGATTACGTACTACAGCTGGGCATAATACGTCCATCTAATAGTCAATATGCACCTGGTTTGCATATGGTCCCAAAGAAAAATAAGGGCGATTGAAGACCGTGCAGGGATTACAGAGCTCTCAACCATAAAACGGTATCAGACAGGCACTCGATACCAAATATTCAAGATTTTACAAATGGCTTACATGGTATGAAGATATTTACTAAAATCGACTTAGTCAGGGCATACCATAATATTCAAGTAGCTGAGGAAGATATTCTGAAGACAGCTACCACGGCACCTTTTGGATTATTAGAGTTTGTACGCATGCCATTCGGCCTATGGAATGCTGCACAAACATTCCTAAGGTTTATGGATAATTTACTTCGAGATATGCCATTTGCTCAAGGGTACATAGATGACCTATTAATTGCCAGCCCAGACTTAGAATCACATGAACAACATGCGAGAGCAGTACTTAAACAGCCAAACGAAAATGGCATGAACATACACCAAAGTAGATGTGTTTTTGGTATGGAAACGTTGAAATTCCTCGTTCACACCATAAGCCCTGATGGAATTACACCAATTAAACAAGAGGTGGTTACTATTAAATAATATCCCATCCCAATCTCCATAACACAACTTAAAAGTTTTCTCGGTTTAATAAACTTTTATCGCAGATTTATACCCGGTTGTGCAAAACTAATGCAACCATTAACGGATGCACTTAAAGGGGAACCGAAAGAGTTCAAGTTGACCTCTGAGGCCATCAACCTTATAAACCAATTAAAGCATAGACTTGTTCAAGCATCTACATTAATGTATCCGAATTCTCACCACCCACTTGCTTTGATAGTAGATGCCTCGGACAAAGCCATAGGTGGTACTCTTAATCAACTAGTTAAAAACACTTGGAAACCGATCGCATTCTTCTCAAAAAGACTCGCTCCAGAAGAGACGAGATATTCTACCCTTGGTAGAGAACTCCTCGCAATCTACCTAACCATCAAGCATTTCCGATATATGCTAGAAGGCAGGGAATTCACAGTTTATACGGATCATAAACCACTAACCAACGCATTAAGAGCGAAAACGTTAGCCATACTGTAATTATCTATTGATTTTTAACACCATATACATATTCATGTACACACACACACGCACACACTTCTTCATTCAGAAATTTCACCCCCCTAATATCACTTGAGTGAAAATTCACAATTTCATCACACTGTTAATTGCACTGTTTGATCTCTCCATTACTATAATTCTCTATATATTTTACTTGGTTATTAGTTCATATTTTTACTCTGTTCCAATCTACTTTATTATTATTACTATTATTATTATTATTATCATCTATCTTCTGTCATGACTTATAAACCAATTCAAAATGTTGGTTACAACTTCACCTTTTAATTATATTGGGTTTATTAGTTGGCTAACAAACCTACTTGTGCAAAGTCTAATCTACGACTACGGATTGAACTCTTTAGAATTTCACTTATAATCTCTTTCAGTAGTGACAAACATATACTTTTTTATATATTTACACGTCCCACATCACATTATCGTTTATACTCCTAATACTACTTCACTAATTTGATTTATCGAATTATTATACTCAACTGATGAAGCCCAAAATGGTTTCTTGACAACGCTTATTGTAAATGAGTAGTATGTGATTAAAATAAATAAATAAATATTAGTACTCTTAAGTACTATTCTACCTACTTCTCCTTGGACCATATCTTTTGATGTATGAACGGTAGTCATTTTTTTATACTTAATGCTCAAACTGATTCTTAAACAATTCGGCGAGCAATGTAACTCGTAAACATATCAATTGAGGTAATTCAATATGAAATGAAGAATCTTCTATTTGGGTGAGTGTTGTGAGCATGCTTTGTCTGCGGAACTTATCATTTTTCTAGATTTTTCCACTATCAGTAGACAGTGAGAAAATTGAATGAAAGCACTGAACAAAACAACAATGATACCATAAATCACAGAATAAACCTTAACAATAAGGAGGAATTCCGAAAAGAACCCAGATGGCCAGCCGTTCCGGAAATCACACACTTACGTAGAAAAGTACACTTATCAATTATAACTATATATATATGTATATACATATATATATATGTATATATGTGTTGTACTTTAACCTTTTATACAAATTGTGAAGCATTTGTTTAGGTGTGATTAGGTTTCATCGTTTTTGTTTTGTTCTTAAGTAGATTCTTCTTTAATTTTCGCTTGAAGGCGATTTAAGAGGAAGGTGAGTAAACACCTGATTGCTGGACAAAGCATAGAAAAATCATACCTCACCAACATGGTGTTGGGTCGCCCGCTCGCGGCATTTCTTCATATATTCCTACTTCATTTTCTTTCCCTGTTACTATTCAAGCTCTAGTCACCGTTTGGAGGTCAAGTTCACCTGGTATCTTGACATCAATTGTAGGAGAATGTAAGCGCTACAAGATTTTATAACAAGTTCAAGAAAATAAATGTCATCCGTGTAGTGTCGTCGAATACTGACGGACTGTTTGCCACGGATTGAGTGTCAGGCGCTGGAAGAGCTAGTAGATCTGAACTGAGCTACAGTGGCAGAACTGAGATGATTTTGTTTAGTATGTTGGTCGAACTGACGTTCCTACGGAAGTCGTTTCTGGGAGAAAGCTAATTTTGCAAGTTAGGTTGACTAGATAAAAGTTTGTTTCAAACCTGAAGCACACGTCATAACAATCAGACCCCAGTATCCATTTACTTCTTTATTCTGCATGGGGATTATAGTTCCTATTATCCTATAATGAACGTTGAGAAATGATTGTGTGTTCGAATGACTTGAACCACGCTCCTCTGTCTCCTGCCTACGCTACTGAATAAAGACCTATTCCATAATAGTCTCATTTCTTCTGTCGCTAGATCGGGACGTACCTAGGCACTAAAGTATGGATTATATATCACGACGGTCATTACAGGATAAGCCCCATAATTCTTCAGATTGCTTGTTGATGCAACTAATACCAGAAAAGCGTTTAGCCATGAATCAAAAAATTGACAAATATTTTGGATGTATAATATCGGCTATACGAAAATGGTGGAATTCTAATTTTAAAAGCAAATTTCCTGTGCATTTTTCTGAATTACTTTGTCCTTCTGGATGGTGTAACAGGAGCGTGTCCATTCTTTGATGTTCTTATTCACCTTCGGCCATCAGAATCTCTGGGTAATCAGCTTAGTTGTAGCACGAATTCCGAGATGTGACATGTTGTGAAATGTGTCGACGATGATTCATCGATAACACCTGGGGACGATTGAATGAACTGAGCCCGTAGAATAGTCGCAAATTAAAGTGTTCTTACCTTTCCCGATCGTCTTTGTTTGGAATTTAAGTGTTGTTGTGGATAACTCATCATAAAGATCATTGTCTTCAACAAGGTCAATACCATGGATACGATCCAAGGAACGTTGGTAACTACACTGTTAACTCCAGATATATGTCGTATATCATTAAAGAACTGGGAAATGTAGTCTAGAAGGCGCGACTCTCATGGAGAGTACTAATCTGAAGATGAATCCATAGAAACTGTCGGTGGTTTATGGTCGGTGAATGCCGTGAATTGACAGTCTTCGACACAACTCAGTACATGTCTAATAGTTCACGTCCAAAAATAGTGTATCTTGATTCGGCATCGTTTATTCGTCTTGAGAAGAATGCTAAAGGTTGCCAGGTTTGGCCAACCCATTGTTGCATAATGCGCGAATGGCTAAAACAGATGTGTTAACCGTGATGCTGACGAGATTCAGTATTGTGATGTGTCAGCATAGTCTTATTGGTTATTGCTTCTTTAATTGAAGCAAAGGCTTCCTCTGACTCTGCACTCATTGTGGCCACCTTTTTATTTCAACGAAGCTAACCTGTTAGTGGTTTCATGATAGATGCACAGTTGGGTATTAATCGTCTGCAAAACTTACCGATCCACTGATAGCTTACAGCTACTAAATTGTGGTTGGTTTAGAATAGCTCCACTTTGTGTCTTTGAGGTTGCATACCACTAGCATCAATACTATGCGTCAGGGAGTCCAACGATGTAGTTCCAATTTGGCACTAATGCATATTTATGGTAACTTTACAATGTTGCAGTCTTCCAAAGGCTGTGTCCAGATGTTTCCTATGTGTTACCTCGCCTGGGCTTGCTATCAAGCAGTCGTCGACGTATGCATGGAAATAGTAAAACCCACGGAACACGTCATCAATAAAACGCCGAAACATCTATGCCAAAAGGCATTCGGAAGAGTTCGCGAAGGCCAAATGGGGTTACGATATCGGTTTCGGCTATGTCATTTTCAGACATTGGTATTTGATTGTATGCCTTTACCTAGTCGAGTTTTGAAAATATTGTCATTCCCTTCAGGGTGGTCGTTGAATCGTGGATGTGTGGTAACGGGTAACGATCGGGCGTAGTTTGGGCGTTGTGACGTCGATAATCACCGGGGGGACGCCAATCATTGCTGTCATTGCTCAGACCATATGTAGCAGAGATTATCATGTGACATAAGCTACAACCTGGAGCAGTAGTTCCACGAACGTATAGCTTTGTGTTGCTATACATCAGCCTCTTTTCACTACGATCCACAAGCATGTTGTGGTGGCTCTGTAAACCTATGCCCATGATAGGTATTTTCACATTGGCGACAGTAAAATTCTAGCGTATGAATTTTTGTAAACTTACGTTTTATTTGACATATGTTTTGCCATACGTGGCTATTTCTTTCCCGTCAGCTGCCTCTAGATCGAATGCACCTTCGTGTTAGCGATTAGATAAAGCTGCAGGAAGAATGCTGGCCTCTGTGCCAGTATGGATGAGGTGGCGAAAGTATGTTATCACATCAGTAATGAATAACTGGCGGCTGTTTACAAAGGCTACGGTGGCCGATAACGCGTCCCGGTGGACTAGTTTCTTTATACGTCAATGAGGCTTTGTGGATAAAAACACGGCAAGGGTCTCTGCACTTCTTTGAGTCTTTGTCATAGGTGTTGTGGTACCAACACCAATGTGTGTTCCTCTTTCGTCGAGGCCGAGATAAGGAATTTCTGCGTGAAAAACTTCGTTGCCGGGAATCGCTTGATTGGTGCTGTTCTTGTAGGTCAAGAAAACGAAAAAAAAGAGTACCACACAATTTTGTCACCTCGTTTTTGGTACCATGAAGTCTTTTTTGTGACGGAATAAACTTGATGGTGGCGAGTTCTGGCGATCCTCAGATTCCGAGCAACAGATGAAGCTAGTTCATCTACTGGGTTGATATAAAATGTTACGAAAACTGTTTGCACTAGTCGTGGAGGTTTTGATAAGAATAATTGACGTAAGAAGTCTTCGTCGAAAGTGCATTGACTAACCAATTTACTCATACGCGACAACATTACAGTCGCTAAAACATCACCGAGCTCTGTGGCGTAAAACAACTCATCAAGACGTCTGTCGGATAAGTCTTTGCGTTTGAGAACTGATCTTTTAAGTTTGTCACAAGGTTCTACATAGCCAGGGCTGAAGAAAAAAGAAGTAATGTACCTGTTCAATTCAAGCGGAAAGGACTTTACGAATATGAGGAATCTAACGCGTGAATCTGTCACTCTGTGGTCAAGTGCTTGAATCCTTACCGACCCTAGCAGGTTCTATATATTAGGGCGAATGTTGTCGCCCCTATAGATATCCTTAGATATAGTGTCTTTTGCCTCTGAAGGACTAGGCTTGGCGTGAAGTACACAAAGCCATAGGTTGTATTTGTGACTGGTTTGGTTGTTTCGTAAATAGCGACCTGGCAATTTACTTCACCTTTAGGTTGGTAGAATTTTCATCTCCAGGCCCTTTTACGGTAAAAACCAACTAAATTGTAGGCTTTTGCTGTGCCATGAAGTTAGTTTTAATTAACTCATTATCGCCTTTTACCTTGTTATTGCACATGTCCCATATCACAAGCATTGTTACAAAGGTATACTTTCCCTTCACAATATACTCTCGCTTTTTCCTAAGTAGTCGTCTGTATTGTTGCTTAGCCAAGAGGATTTCTTGTCTTCTCTCCTCGTCGATGGTGGGACGTGCTAGACATAGCCTTCAGAATAATCGCTTTAGTGATTTCCATGTATCTATCTGGAGAGGGGTACATCCGTTCCTGTGCTTATAAAACAAGTTGTAGTTGCCTTCTCATGATTCCACAGCTCTTCTTGTTATAACAAAAGCGAGGAAGAGTTCAATCTAATGGCTACATTTTATTGAAGACAATGTCACCATGATATTGGAAATTGGATTTTTGGTGTTTTAATTTGTTTTGTCCTGATTAGTTTTGATCCCAGGTGCTGGTAAGGCTTGTTTTCGTACGCAGTCGCATGAGTCTTGGATGTTTGAAGTGGGTTAATGTTTAGAAATTGTTACCTTTAAAGCCAATAAAAGTTTTGCTGACAGGCGCGGCCGGGCAAATAGGATATTCACTTGCTGGCATGGTAGCCCGTGGGGATATGTTTGGACCTAATCAAGTTAGTGAAGCATTTTATAACAACTTTAGGAAGTCATCTTACATCTATTCGATCTTGAAGTAATGGTAGAATCGTTAAAAGGACTTGAAATGGAACTTCAGGACTGTGCATTTCGATTGTTAAAGGGTCTAGTCGTTACACATATTCCCGAAATTGCGTTTGATCAGATCGACGTTGCCCTCATGGTTGGGGCTATACCGAGAAAGGAAGGAATGGAGCGTAAAGATTTGTTAAGTACTAATGTTAAAATTTTCAAACAACAAGGGCAGGTTCTAGACAAGTATGCTAAAAAGACTGTTAAAGTCGTAGTTGTGGGTAATCCTGCTAATACAAATGCACTCGCACTTATGAAGAATGCTCCTTCCATTCCAAGAGAAAACTTTAGTGCACTCACAAGACTTGATCATAATCGTGCACAATCATTCGTTAGTTCATATTTCTTCTTATTCCTCCTAGCAGATTGCCAAACGTTTAGGTGTTCCGTGTGATTTAGTGAAGAATTGCATTATATGGGGCAACCACAGCAATACCCAATTTGTAGATGTACGCTATTCTGTAGTGAAGCAAGGCGATAGAGAAATTCCTGTAACTGCCGCAATTAATAACGACAGCTGGATTAAAAATGATTTCCTGAGCGCTATCCAAAAACGTGGTGCAGCTGTAATAGCAGCTCGGAAATCCAGTAGTGCTTTGTCTGCTGCTAAGTCTATTACTGATCACATGCGTGACTGGTGGTTAGGGACAAAAGAGGTATGTCAATTGCTGCACTCATTTCGGTTTTAAGAATGAATGGGTATCAATGTCTGTAATTAGCGATGGTTCCTACGGTGCTCCGAAGGACGTTATCTTCAGTTTCCCTGTCCAAATCAAGGATGGTAAATGGTCCATCGTTCAGGGTTTGGAACTTGATGAATGGGCTAAGAGCAAGTTCTCTATAACAGCGGAGGAGCTTAAAGAAGAACGGGTCGCCGCTGGGCTTGGTGAATAAGTTTCTGGCAGTTGGTGCTTAAATGTGTCCCAACTCATGGTGGTTGCTTTCTGTAATCCTTGTTTTCGACCTAAATTTATTAGAAATATAGTAGTCTTTGCGTGTTCTTATTGGTGTCTACAGACATTCTTAATTATAGATCAGTTAATGTATCGTGTGCTTACTGTATAAGCAAGTCTTAGATTTATGCATCCCAAATAACTGTATTGACTTTTATCTTATATTCGTAGCAAAAATATATACTTGATAATATCCAAATCGAATTTTTACAAAATTTCATGCGTTATTGTTTTTGATGTAGGAGTGTAATGCCTTAGTTGTGGTATGACTCCACAAATGTATATCCGTCTAGCACTGCATACAAGCCCTTTTCACTATCATATTTTTCGTGACTGTCTGATCTATTGCCTCAGCTATCCTCTAGGTGAGAAAACGGCGATATTATCTTACACCTTTTATGAACTAAGCGTCATCTGTGCACCCTCAGTGGCTACAGTGAAAAACCAAACTAGAAGCTAACAAAATCGCTTGAAATCGCTAGAGAAAAATCATTGAACCAATCTTTAGTAAGGTTAATTCTTGTTATTGACCAGAATGTAACTATGTTGTACTCGACGTCATGGTCCAGAAGTCGCTATTTAAAGGAAGTGGACGGACAAGTAATTGACGTAACTACCTGCAGGTGGGATTGAGCCTTTAGGGTCTTCTCTTGTTCACTCAGGGATTCCTCCGTGTAAGTCTTCTTGACGGAAAATCAGCTTACTACAATAGTAACAGTGAATAGTTCCTATGAAGTATTAGTGTAAAAGATAAGGATGTTCGTTTGCTATTATCGAATAAATAGTCGGGTACTTTGGAAACTGTAAGATACTAAGAAGCTACTAATCTCGACACTGTTTAGATAGAAACACTACAACAGTGCAAGTGCATCTTGTATATTGTGGTTGGTAGAGACGCAACACGCTCACACTTGATATGCGTTCCTAATTATATTTCAATGCCAGATGGTAACAAATACAGTCCTTCAGGTTAGTCCGATCATGCTGTCAATTTCTATCATCGATCGAATATTTTGGTTCTCAATAGAAGGCTAGTGGGATTATCTTAACATGATCTCTGTAGAACTGAACTCAACTACATACTAGTCATTGATTTGCGTGCTCTATAGTAAATCTTCAGAGAAGTGTCCGTATTCGTTCGAATAAATAACCATCTAAAGGTCAGTACCGTAAGTCCTACTTGTTCTATTTCTTGTCATTTTTTATCAACTCTATCCTACCATAGAGCGCGAAAACAACTTATTTATACGTCTAAAGTATTGATGGTGTTTTCTTGAGAATGATGGGCTCGTTGGATGAGAACCCCAGGAACGCTTTAAATAGGCTATTAAGTAACTAAGTCTTGGCAGTTGTACTTGGTTTTGCGCCACACATACCTTAGGGCTATGATACCACGTAGCTACCGGCGTTGGGATATTAAGGGCGTATTTTAAGTTTATTATCCAGTCGTTGAGAGTCAAGTGGTCTAGTCAATAAACTGTCACTCTCTATATTAGTTATTATTATTGTAGGAGGAAATGTAAATCTCAGTTACAATCTGAATATTTTTATTTGTGTTACGCTTTGTAACACAACTCGTAATCTATGCAGAAGGTCAAATATACATAGTCTAAGACTATTTGTTACCACTCCGAATAACTTAACAAGTCTAGGAGTACATCAGTCTAGCTTACCAGCCAGGTACACTTTCTTGTCCAGTGACTAGAAGTGCTATCTGGAGTAGATATAGCCTTGTTTAAACCTCGAGCCAAGTTATTGGAAGTCACTTGATATTCAAGAATGTGCATATAAACGTCGACGGCTTATCTGATAAGCACGGCAATGTATTAATTTTCATTAAATTCGGTGACCTGATAAAGAATTAATACTACAAGCAATTAAGAGAATGGATGGTGATGGACATCCACTGATAAAAATGCCTTAGGTTACGTTGTGAGCTAGTTAATACTTTATTTTTAAGGAGCTAGTACTAACACACGATTTGAACCTAAATCAATTGGTATTTCAGAAATGTTAGTCCCAAGCTACTTGGACTGAATAGTATCCTTTAAGACTAAAATACATCGATTTCTCACAGCAGTGAACATCGTTATTTTTTCTATCCCTGATGCTACTGGTTAGAATCCTACAGGGGATAAAGTTTCTGATTTACCTTAGTGTCCGGTGTTAATCGTCAAGATCCTGGATCTGGAGCTTCCTGTCAATTTCCCGTAACTACTCAACGGAAAACTTATGTCATGTCAAATAACGTTGACTAGTGTCCATAGTGTCATTTGTTTCGATCACCACTATATTCTAAACAGGTAAGCTACCAATCTGAAGTCATTTGTAGTAAATTTCCTAACCGCTTGGAAGTTGGATGACATCCTTCGTCAACTGACTGATATAACATGGCTAATACACTCGAAATTAATAAGCCACATCATCATGATGTTATAGCGGATAAAATTTTCAACCAAACTGACTGCATGCGTCGTCTGTGGCGCAAGCTTTTTCCATTTCTATGCTCAGCGTTCTGTTAATCATTTCGACTGTGAACATATGATCAGTAGTACTCACTAAATTCTGTTGATTGTAGAAGAATAAACTCTTATCTCGTGTATTTAAATAAAGGTGATAGTAATAGTGACTATAGATTTGAACTCGTTGAAGTTTTATAAATTTGTTGTGAATATTGACAGTTGATCATGTTTACAGTTTACCAACATACTGAAAATTTAAATGTGACCCGGATTTTTTTCTTGTTACAATACTATTTCCCAATAAATATTCTGCCTAAAAATAAGAGTTCTCTTAAACCACTGAACAGACAGAAGTTCATAAGAAGAATTATATTAACCTTTAATCAACATTCGAATGCGATAAAAGTATTTTGATAAAGGAAAAAAAGTTTCGAATGTCTCCAATTGATTCATATCTGATAATTTTACTAAAAAAGATAAATATAGAACTAAAGATATGATATGTGTGTACACATCTGAATAAAAAAGTCAACGCTGTAGACCCTGTTGATATTCGACACTAAATACTGCGGTGCAACTATATGAAAAC
The DNA here is from genome assembly GCA_034768735.1 of Schistosoma mekongi. Classification (NCBI taxonomy): domain Eukaryota; kingdom Metazoa; phylum Platyhelminthes; class Trematoda; order Strigeidida; family Schistosomatidae; genus Schistosoma; species Schistosoma mekongi. The sequence continues at coordinate 73,538,652 of CM068306.1, read as the reverse complement.
TTAAGGAAGCTACTCATATTGTACATATTGTATTGACATTTTGTACAATATCAGCACTAGAAGTATTCGGTAATTGAAATTATTTCAAAACTACAGATGTATTGGGAAGTTTACTAGTGTTCTTTTATAGAAATCCTCACCCAGTATTCTTTCTGCATTCAAACGCACCATCCGGGGTTTGGTCCGTATGGGCATGTATCCTATTTTCCGATTTTCAATTCCTCTTAATATTAAAGCCCTGTCACTAAAAAATCTAACAGGCTAGCTGAAATATCAATCGGTGACTATTGTAACAGATTTACACAATAATGCAAATGTTACTGTAAGTAGCTTTTGTCCACTTCAAATGGTTGCAGTATGCATGAGTATCTGAACTCTGTAGTAAAAGATATCTATTCATACTCTAGATCTAAAAGAGGTACACATTTATTCAACGGAGTGAACATTCAGCAAATAAACGAAGCGTATTTAAGGCCATAACCTACTGCAGAACTCTGTTCAAACAATTGTTTGTCAAAACACAACAGCTACCGAAAGCAGTGTTTCAACATTTTTATTTGTGTATATGAAAATTACCTATTATGCATCCCAGCGAACACAACACCGATTAAGACGTCTAAGGAGCTATGTGTAGTTTAAATGTTTATAAAACATCACAATCAGTCTTTAGTTTCTAGAAAAATATCTCACAATATATGAAAGTGTACAGAAGAGCAATTATCATGACAAAAGGAGCACTCAGTTGTATTCAGATACATAATTCGTAACTTAGATGGGTTTCTTCCTTTTTTAGATAACAGAATACATGTTTAAAAGTTTGATACTAATATCACGTTGCAAAATATGAAGGCCGATCAATTGAATTTACTACCACGTTATCACTTGATAGTAAATATTCTAAATTCTAATATATATATATATATATATATATATATATATATATATATATATATATATATATATATATATATATATATATATATATATAATAGGCTTAAGTCACATTTTCACTTGTACTGCTTTTATCATTTCAATGGAAACTCACATTTGAAAATTTCAGATAGTTCCTTGAATTGTGAGTATTGACCCTGGACAATGACCTTCTTCATCAAGCTTATTCTTAACTTTATACCAATCACCTTTTTTCTCTAGAACTTTTACCCATTCACCTTTTTCTACTGTTAATTCTTTTTCAGACTGCGCTTGAAATGATTCAGTAACTTGAACAATTCTGTTGATTAAATAAAGTTACAGTACTGTTATACTCTTGATAAAATATGAGAAATCATTAAAAGCAGTATGGCTTGACTTGACAGCTAATCATCCTTTGCCTGAGAAAATTTATCTTAGTTTTTATCTCTTCCATTGACGCAACAGCAAATTGACCTGTTTTTAGTAACTCAAATTATACAAATGCTTAGTTTGATTAAGTGCCAAGGAAAACAATAAACAAACAAAATGTCTAAAAAAATTATTTTTCAAAAACAGCTCAACAAGAGTATTGATCATGTGATTGATATTTATGAATGACAAGTAAAACTATCTAGAACCTAACTTTGATGTAATTTTAAGTAAACACCATCATAATTTACTTCTATATGGAATGTATAATAAAATTAGACTGTTTCCATAAAGTTTGCTACAACCTTAACATGTCATTTTTCTTTGTTGATCTGAAACATTGTAATGACGTCTATAATATCAGGTTAACAATTCAAACGCGTCATCATCCACTAATGTAATTTCTCAATGTATTTCCGAGAATACATACATCAATCATCAACTTTTTCAAATGGATGCTAAACTCTTGTATATGTTTAGTTTAGGTCTGGCTACTGATAGGTACTTTTAATGTCTTTAGTCTAGATCGTTATCATACTCAACATGTTCCATTGAGTAAATCTCTATTCATTAACCTGGAACATATAATACGTGACCAACAGAATAACGACTCTTTTCAAATTCTAGTCAACAACTTAGAAAATACAATTTGTACTCATAACTATACATTCACACAATATACCTAACACTTACCAGAATTTCATTAGAATACTCAACTGAATTCCTCCTGTGTATTTAACACTGACGACTTTTACATGGTCTATTATTGTTGTATTTATTAAATCTTATACCTGTAACTCCCTGAATGGTTAAGTTCATTGGCATTTTGTCAGTTTCAATGAACGCGCGCAATTTCCAATTTTACCAGTAAAGATAGGGAATCCATTTTCCTAACAATCTTTTGTCAAATAACTTCACTTTGAGCAAATACCAACCGATGATTCGGGAAGAATTGGCATAATATTCTCAGTGACGGACTAGTTTAGCAAACTGTTTATGTTTATCCAGAAGACTAGGAGTTTCACAAATGTGTTTAAGGGTTAAAATAGAGGGACGATTTGTTCACGCAATCGTAAAAGTCGTCTGAAATGAACTGAGTGGGTTGGTGTACAACTAAGTCTACTTTCCCCATTTGTAACAACATAGTAGAGTATCGGTCATTAATTCCTATCCATCTTACAAAGTAGTCGCCTACGTAAAATTGTTTGGTAACAGTCATAGTGTTCTACTTTGAATGTAAACGTGAAATTTGAATTATTGGTAGAGATGAATGGTACAAAATAAGAAGCTATACACTTGTAGTAACGTTTATGTTCAACCAGCTGTATCAACCTATTCCAAAAACCAGGTGGTTGGATATAGTGTTCATTTGTCCCATACTAAAAACAGGAATTCATTCTCAATACACTTGGAGTATCGACAGTAACAACCAACTTTTAATCTCAATAAGCAAGTTGAGTTAACTTTTGTTATCTATCAAACACATAATTTTATATTAAAAGAAACTCATAGTGTTAATAAAGAAGGAAATAAGGCATGAAGAAAACTTTCTCTTTGAAAAAATTGTTTGCGGAAACTACATTCATGTTTATATTGATTTAATAAATATATTAGTCTGTTGAAAAAGATGTGTGGAGGTGTAAACGAAAAAAGTGTGGGTTGGGAAAAAGTGGCGATATGTAGTTAGAGGCTTTAATGTATTACAAGTTCAAAAAAAACTAGATAAGAAGAAGAAAGGTCTTACAGCGATGGTAAAGTTAGAGTTCGCACCTGCCACCTTCCACACAGAGTTCAGGTTTGAAACTATAAATTGCTTATGCCTCTGCATTGCATGAATTCACTAGACCAGTTCCACTAGATATTCTAAAATCGGGTTGTTTGTTGTCGTTACATTCTCCCTTTGGATACCCGGCTGGGAAATGTTTGGGGATACTTTGGGAGAATGATCACACATACAAGTAAACTTACAGATGCACACTCTGATGGAGGGTGCTTATCCCTTACAAAATAACAAACTACTGGTCCACTGGAAAAAACGATGAGTAATTTGGTGGTGCAGAACATTTTCCTCATTGATTGTGACAGTCGATTTCTTAGATTGCTAGATTCGTTATCACACTTAAACTCAAGAATTATGAGAATAATTTTCTCAGTAGTAAATACTCTTTCTAGTTGTTACTTAGAT
>CM068306.1:73460126-73530126 GCA_034768735.1 Schistosoma mekongi | reverse complement strand
ACAGTTTACCCGTTATTGGTCCAACTGAAATCCCACATAAGAAAGACGATCGAAGTTTTCTAATGTACCCTTCCTATCCAGTAAATACAGCTTATCCGTGTTAGGATTGAAGACTCTTAAAGTGATAAATGCTGCAATTACTTTAAGTACTAGTTTTTCTGATATGGTATTTTCAAACTCAATATTACATCAATCTCAAGCCATAGAGGGTATAAAAATTCAGTCCATATTTTGAAAAATAAAGATAGGGCATCCGGTAAATACGGTGTTAAATGGTGTTTATGTTTGAAATTGTTGAGATACTTTTGTGACAAATGTTTCCGTTAACCCATTTACTTAGTTTAAACTTATACTAATAATTTAGGAATGAGTTGTTTAACCTTATTGATTCAAACACCTTCATTTGTGAATATGTTGGCACTCAGATCATAGATTAGTGCTCGTGAGTTTTAGTTTAGATTTATCCTTGACTTTATACAATTAGTATTTTCATTTATTGATTTGGTTCCTAAAAGTAGTCTGTATCGGGACATCGACATCCGAATATGTTCAGTAGTGTTGCTTTTATTTAGACCATTTCACTAACTAGAATGCTTTTCGTAATCATTAATGCATCTTCATTTTGTGATTGGTGCCGTTCTACTTGAGAATTAGAATTCTTTTATCTTTATTTCAAAAAGGCTGAATTAAAGTATGCAGAATTATTCACAAACTAAAAAGGAAGTTTTTGGTAATATTTGGGCAGTAAACAGATTATATAAGTGTTTGTTTGGCATAAAGCTTCATACTGTCTTGGTTTTGTCAGGCTGCAGTTGATGTTAAGACAGTAAGAAAATAACTTATGGATTATATAAGCTAAGTGTTCCATAGTCGTATGAACTGTAAACCATTATTGCCTATTTACATCGGATTATAATCACACTCAGTTTAACAGTAATATGATTCCAGTATATCTTAGATTACCGTATGTTAGGTTGACTCATTCACATCCACAATTCATAGGATAAGTGTATAAACGAAAAGTCAGTAACGATGAGAGTTTATGAAAATTTTATTTGAACAGGATGTCAATGTTATGTTGGACGACTAAAGAAGAGTAATGAACTCTCAGAACTGTTTTAGAACACTATTTCATTTAGTTGTGGGTAATGTAAATATTACATTTCTATGATTGTTACGCTCCTATAACTCTATCCTCCGACACAGTATATTTACTGTTAGTATATTGTCTCTCATTATGAACTACATTTAATTAGTTTTGCACAAGTTACCCTTATTCATTGCCACTATGTCCTTTGTTTTGTATTAATGTTAAATTCCTAATTGCTTCGCTGTACAGTCTGATTTTATGTTGATAAAAAGGAATGCCTAAAATATAATACGATTCTGTATGGCATGTTCGTCAATCTTGTGTTCTCATATTTCGGCTTGGGACGGAGTGGACATAGAGCAGACGTGAAAAAAAAAAAATATATATATATATATATTAAATAGGTTAATAAACCATGTTTAATTTTACTGAAAAAGGCTCATAATGCATAGTTTGGAGACAAATTAATGTATATGATTCTTCGATACTATGTTTAACAGATTTAATTGCTCGTATTTTTCATTTTATAACTTTGTTTCTAATCCCCCTAGAATTATTGCCGGTCCGAGGTTCAAACAATGGAGGAGGGACAAGCATGTGGTTAGCAACGCCATCCCTTAAAAGCAACTTTGTTAAAAATCGCTAACCAGAAAAAAACATTTTAACTCTACCCTAGGAGTTGAAGTGTTTTGATTTTGTAGAGTTATGACGCTTCATGGTGAAAGCCGAGTTTTTTTGTAAGTGACAAGGTCGATTCCCCTATTAACAACAAGAGCAACAATTAATATATGTACACGGAAGTGGGAGACCTAGTGAATCATTTAAGTTGTTGAAGCAATTAAGAGATACCAACTGGAAATACTTGGAGTAAGTGGAATCCATTGGTTACAAGGTAGACGGAAAACATTAGCCTCGGGAGAAATACTACTGTACTCCGGTTACGAAGAAGAAAATGCCTCACAAACACATGGAGTTGGATCGATGCTTAAAGAAGCAAGGAAAAGACTTGTAGGATGGGAACCTCATAGACTTAGGACCATCAAAGCATCTTCCAAGACAAAGAAAGAAGGGATCACAATGAGTATCATTTAGTGCTGTACACCTACCAAAGATATAGCTTCAGATCACTACCTTAGTGGCCAAAATGTAGCAACCTGAAGAAGCACTGAACAACTGATTCAACAGTGTTGCAAAAGTGTAATGCAACCCTTCTTCTGGATACTAGCTAGCTCAACGGATTTAAGATAACTCTCAACAATAAGTTTCAGTCTCTTCACGATCTACTAGAAGAAGAGGAAACTACCGTGGAGAACAACTGGGGGTATTAAAAAACAATAACTCCAACATGTCAGAAGATTTCGGGTCACAGGAGCCACCACCATAATGAATAGATTTGTGGATAAAGTATAAGAAAAGACGAACAAAAAGACAGAAATCAATAACAGCCGAACAAGAACATAGAAAACCAAGGCAGAAGCCGAATACACAAAAGTGGACAGGCAAGTGACGAAGAGAATTAGAGCTGATAAATGGAAGTATGTAGAAGATCTGGCTATGATGGTGGAAGAAGCTGCAAGAGATGGAAATAGGAGATACCTATATCATACAACAAAGAAGCTAACTGGGGAACACAGAAAACCCGAACGACCATTCAGGAACGAGGATGGCAAGTCAATCGATGTGACTCAAGGACAGTGAAACAGGTGGATAGAAAACTTCGTAGTACTCTTGGGTGAAGCTAGACAACTTGGGACTTACAGATAACCCAGTTCTTTAGTCCCATACACAACAACAAATGCAAGTGCAGATGGATAGTGTGGAAGCATCCTCTGCAGCAGTAAGCTTCAACATATACACAGGAAAATGAAAGATGCTCAAATACGACACAACGAGCACCAACCCAATCGCACTTGACGGAGAAGCACTCGAATATGTAGGAACTTTTACATACCTAGGCAACATCATCGATAAACAAGGAGGATCTGATGCAGATATGAAGGCACGAATTATCAAGTCAAAGGCATTACTTCTACAATTACAATATATCCGAAGCCTTAACCATCTGTCAACCAACATCAAAGTCAGAATTTTTAATACAAACGTCTAGATAATTCTATTGCATGGAGTTGAAGCATAGCGAACTGTAAAAGCATCATTCAAATGATACGGGCATTTATAAGCAGCTGTTTACTCAAGATACTTCGGATCAGTTTGTTAGATGCCATCAACAACAACCTACTATGACAGAATATGCCAACTTCCAATTCAGAAAGAAACTAGGAAAGGATGTTGAAGGTGGATAGGATACACATTGAAGACATCATGAAACTGCCTTACAAGACGAGCGCTATTATGGAATTCTCAAGCGCAAAGTAAGAGCGGAAGACCAAAGAACATATTGCTCCGGGAATCGGAGGCAGATATGAGACAAATGAATAGCACACTGGAAGGACTGAAAAGAAGAGTTTATGATAGAGTTGTTTTGAGATTGTAGGGTGGCACTATCAGTCTACGATTGGAGGAGGGGGGAGTTACAGACATTGATGATAATGATCTTTCTTTTTGTAATTCATAGTAATATTTCATTCAATAAATGACTCATATCGATGATAATGAACTTTAAAACTAAATCCCTAAAAATACTTCGTTAAACTTTTTATTTTTTCTTTTCACTAGTAGCTGTTTTGATTATGTTATATTTGGAAAATAAAGAATAGATCCTCTGCAGTTAGACTACAAGTTTTAATTTTTAACTGTCATAACATACTAACGACTAATTTTTTGACCACCACTATTATAACTAGAATTGGTGAGAAAGAATTAGTGTGGATAGCACAGTCAGTGGTTCATTATAGTTTATTCAACATTATGCTTATATTCTATTAATTAAAAATGTGACATTTGACAACTGGTTGGATATTATGCACTTTATTAGTCAAGAGACACAGCAATGGAACAGCGTCATAATAGGATAAGGTTCCGGAATTATTATATCGTCCCTCCTGAACTATAAATCCTATTGATTGGTTTAAACATCTAAGTGATCCAGAATGACTAACTGTTACTAAATAACTCTCATTTATTTTTACACTAGAATGTCATTTTTACAGTTGGAATAACACCAACTGACCAATTCTATTGGCTTTATTCACTGATGACTTTAGGGTTAACACCGTCGAATTCATCATATGTTGCAAATTTGGACACTCCTGGGAATAGTTTTAGTTGTCTCATGAATTCTATTAGAGTGTTTGCATCACGTTGACTGAGTATAAAGTTAAGCACTATAAAAAACAAATTCGATTTTCTTTAAGCCAACTTACGGTTAGTTTCTAATTTACACATAAAACCACTGTATATACATTCTATTACTTTCTACTTAAATGATATAACTGTAACTTGCTAATCAATAACCATATTCAAACACAACGTGATAAGCTTTTATTTAATTATTCCAATACCTAGGAACCTTCTATTTCAGTGCATAACTTAATTATGATCTGGATAAGGAACTAACAATTTAGTTGCATTTAAAGTTACTTTCATATTGAACTGCGTTGTATGTGCTGCCTGCTTCAGTCTGTTGTCCATGTAGTATCTCAACCCGATTGTTGCCACTGATGTCGAAATCTGATACTGCCTTTCTAAAGCCGATTATGTCATTTAAACTGACCTCCTATAAGGTTTTTACACTAATTCAGCCCCAACGAACGATGGGTTCAGCTATTTGTTTAGAACGTCTGAACATCAACGTTTGTTGCATCTCTAGCACTTGTACTACGACTTTAGTAACGTACTAGAAATTCTCTCCCCATCTGCTGACTCGAAGAGCATGTTTCGTGTGTAGATATCCCGTATGTAGATACCCCCTAAAGTCTACCTCCGATTTTACCAGCGTTGGTGTTTAACTGAACGCCAGAGGTAGCACTAACTGACTGGATTTCAATAAACGGTCATTTATGTGCTGTTGAATTAAACAGTCCGATCAAGATGATGATAACCTGGAGAGACGAACAATGTTTTTTATGTAGTCTTCTCTCTGATGTAATCAAAGATGAGTGCCACTATCAGTTGGGTGATCTCAAGCAAGCGCTTTTGACGGATACTGTAGTAGAAGGAGTTTTAAGTAAATAGTTCAGACTTCTAGATGGTCAATTGTGACTCGATAGTGGCTGATCAGTCTACCATGACTATCTTCCACCTAGTTGTACAGGTTACAACCTGTTTCTGGCTAGCATCAACGTTTAGCAAAGCCACCGCATGCATGCCGCCTAGCGTCTTACTTTTAAAATCCAGACCTCTACAGTGACTGCTCACCCTTCTACCACTTACTTGTTTGTGTTTAAGACTGTTGTTCTTTTTAGAACAGTTTGGTTTGCGTTGCAGTAGCTAATAAAAGTCTTGCTTGCGAAAAAATGTCCTGCAGCTTTTGTTGCAACCCACCATCAATCCAAATTAAGTTCTAGGCTAAATGATAGCTCTTCAGAAAGTTTGAATGACCATTAGATGGATTTGTGTGACTTCATAAAATTTTCTGACCACATCTTTTGGAATTTTATAAAACATCCCGCTTATAAGCACTTGGCATCAAAAACAACTATGAAATCCCAAAAATCTCCAGCTTCTAGAACTCAGTAAATCGCCTGTTTTTTAAGGATTGTGGTGAATGCTTGATCAATGAACTAGCATGGTTGTCTAGAAAACTGAGTACTTCGTTATCATGGAAATAAACAATTATCTTTCTCATCATTAAAATTGGCTTATTTAACAAATGCAACAATTATTGATCGATAAGTCTACTTCCGATTGCTTTCATACTATTGACTTCCATCATACTTAGTAGATTGTTCAGGCTGGCTTTCAACTTAGTTATGAATGTACTGATCATATCCTCACCCTCCACCGGGCATCAAAACATCGTCACACATACTACAGTGATCGCTCTTCTCGATACCAAAATCCCTTTCGACTCGTTAAACATGATTGAAATCTGGAATTGTCACTTGAAGAATTGTAAAGCCAAGAAGTATATTATCAATTTCAAGGCTCAGTACACAAACACTAGGTCAACTTAGCGTATACAACTACCTTTTTCCATTGTTCTGATTCATCAGTGAAGTTAAGCAATGTTGTCAAATCTACCTATTCGCCCTCAACTTTGCGATCAGTGATATTCTAGAAACAACTTTAAATGAAATGTATGGTGGTGGTTTGGATCCGTTGCCTGAAGAACAGCTTTTCGACCTTGATTGTGTGAGTGGTAAATTTTTACTGCAAGATGACATAAAAGACATCCAAATGACACTTTATCAGTTGGCAAATGAAATCTGTAGGTATGTCATAAATTTAGCACCTAACAAATGCAAAGTACTTCTGTATCTCCTCTCATTCTTTATGGGTAACCGTTTAGAGTAGTCGAGTTTGCATATCTGAGTTGTATGTACTGGTAGTGGTGTGCTAGGTATGATCAACTTACACATAGTAAAAGCCATATCGATTTATGCCACTTTGGTCCACCCGTTTTACCATCTTGATTTGTAATTAGATTTAAACATTAAGCCAAGTATACATCTCTACAGTGACAGAAGTTCTACTCCACGCCATTGAAATCTGGACTGTCTTGACTGAATACGTCTGCAGTCGCTCTGTGCTTAACAATGTTAACTCTGAATGATTGTTGACATCAAATAGCAACATCATGTTAGTGTTGGGATGGCTCCCAGAAACTTCAACGAAGCCTCCAGAACCATTGAAGGAGCCGAAGACATTCCGTCCAATCACTGATCGATAGAACCTTCTAGAATCTCGACGTGGAGCGTTCCGATTGGGTAGCAGTTGAAACTTCTTAATTCCGATTGGACGGATCATAATACTGATTTATTTGTTTCAGAAAACTATAAATATACGAACATTTTGTACATGACTTCACTTCCCATTTCACTGGAATAAAGTTTACTGTTCCTCGTCTTCAGTCTTCTGATTTTGCGACTAGGAGGGTTCAAGGCGTCCAAGTGCTAAGATTGCTTTGCGGTTAGTCAAGATATCAAGTACGAGTTATAACAACTGGCGACGGGGTGAACTCATCAAAATGTCATTTACCTTTGAACAAGTTGAAGCCTTGCTGGAACGCCAAGAAAAACGCTATGAACAGTTCCAGATACGTGTGCTAGAAACCTTAACCCAGAAAATGAATCTTACCCAGAAGGGGCTATCAGTAAACTCTTGCACATCTCATGTCGATTCAATCATGAACTCTATCAATGATTTTCATTTCGATGGGTTAGCTGGTATTACTTTTGATTCGTGGTTTAAGAAGTACGAAGACTTGTTCAAGGTCGACCTGGAAAAAATTGATGATGCCGCGAAGGTCAGAATGCTACTTCGAAAACTTGGCACGTCTGAACATAAACGCTACACTAACTACATCCTACCGAAGAACCCAAGAGATTTTAGTTTCGAAGCAACTATAAAGATTCTGTCGCAAATCTTTGGTGAACAATCATCTTTATTCAACATTCTCTACCAATGCCTTAGATTATCAAAAGCAGGCGATGACGACTGGGTGAAACATGCAGGCTTAGTGAATCGTGAGTGTGAACGATTTAAATTATCATCAATGACAGAAGACCAGTTTAAATGTTTGGTATTTGTATGCAGCCTGCAATCACCTGAAGATGCTGACATCAGAACCAGAATTTTGAGTAAAATTGAACAGTGTCCAAGCATCACTTTCCAAGAAGTCACCAGTGAATGTCAGAGGTTGGTGAACTTGAAGCACGATACTTCTGTGGTCGAGAATGGTAGTCGGCCTCCATACGTTCATGCAATAACTGTGCGAAAAGATTCAAATGTGCGAAAGCAATGTGGCTCACAGCCTCCTTCCCCATGCTGGTTATGTGGAGAATGGCACCATAAGAAGTTTTGTCCATACAAAGACCATCGTTGCATTAAGTGCCATCGCAAAGGACACAAAGAGACTTACTGTAAAGGGAAGTCGTCCACCGAGACTTTATTCCAGAAAATACAAAGCTCGTGCATTAACCAACAAAATAATGGTGGCTCACACTAGCACACACCTTTCCAACCGAAGAAAATACGTTACGTTAGAGGTCAACGGCCGTCGTACTTGTCTACAGCTTGACACTGCCTCCGACATAACACTTATTAGCAGAGCAACTCGGAAGCATATTGGCAAACCTCCAGTGTGTCCAACAATTCAGCTAGCCCACAGTGCATCAGGAGGTAAATTAAATATTGTTGGAGAGGTATGCTGTGAAGTTGCGAAGGGGAATGCAAAGTCAAATGCAACTGTATACCTCACAGAGAGTCCAGGATTAGATTCGTTGGGACTCGACCTCATAGAAACTCTGAAACCGGCCGACCACTCGATTAATCATGTCTGCAGCCGTGTTAGGACGTCTGAGGTGTCGGTAAAAAGGATGAACACTGTTTTAGAAAGACACCACAGAGTGTTTGCAGAAGAACTGGGAGAATGTAATAAAGCAAAAGCACGGCTAGTCCTCAAGCGTGGTGCCACACCAGTATTCCGACCCAAACGTCGATTGCCGTATGCGGCTTTACCTATTGTTGAGCAAGAGTTAGCTCGCCTTCAAGAAAGCGGAGTCATCGAGCCGGTAAACTTTCCCGAGTGGACAGCGCCAATTGTGATCGTTAAGAAGCCCAATGGAAACATCCGACTATGTGCAGATTATTCTACAGGCCTTAATGAAGCATTAAAAGCCCATCAGTACCCGTTACCGTTACCAGAAGACTTATTTGCAAAGTTGAATGGAGGAAGATACTTCGCGAAATTGGACCTTTCAGATGCTTACCTACAAATTCCAGTAGCTGAAGAATGCAAACAATATCTGACTATAAATACGCACAATGGATTGTTTCGGTACAACAGACTTCCATTTGGAATAAAGACAGCTCCGTCAATCTTCCAACAAATCATGGACGCTATGCTACAAGACATTCCTGGTACTGCTGCTTATTTGGATGATATACTCATAATGGGTGTAGATTAAGCCGATTTAGAAAGGAAACTGGATTTAGTGCTCACACGAATTGGAGATTTTGGGTTCCGACTGCGTGCCGAAAAATGTGATTTTCATCTGCAGCAAGTACGTTACTTGGGATTTATAGTGGATAAAGATGGAAGAAGACCTGACCCGGAAAACATTGAAGCTATTAAGACGATGCCACCGCCGACAGACGTTCCAACCCTACGATCCTTCTTGGGGATGGTCAGTCATTATGGTGTATTTCTTCCAGACCTGCACCGCCCGCGAGCTCCGCTGAACTGTCTACTGTCGAAAAATGCCAAATGGACCTGGTCAGATGAATGCCAGGAAGCGTTTACGGAAATCAAACAACTTCTATCATCGAACTTACTTCTAACGCACTATGACCCAACCCTACCCATTATGGTTGCAGCACATGCTTCGAACTACGGAATTGGTGCGGTGATTTCACATGTTTACCCAGATGGATCAGAGAAGGCGATTTCCCATGCTGCACGATCATTAACAGCAACGGAGAGGAACTATAGTCAAATAGAGAAGGAAGCCCTTTCTATTATCTTTGCGGTAAAAAAGTTTCACAAAATGCTATTTGGCCGACCGTTCACATTATTGACAGACCACAAACCACTACTTGCAGTTTTCGGATCCAAAAGGGCATTCCAGTTTATACAGCAAATCGTCTGCAACGATGGGCCACTACTCTGCTTGGTTACGATTTTAAGATAAAATACCAACCGACGAAGGATTTTGGTCAAGCAGATGCCCTCTCAAGATTAATCGGCTCCCATACAAAACAAGAAGAGGATGTACTTGTGGCTAACATAGAAGCCGAAGCAGACGTCCACACAGTGTTGACAGACGCGGTTTCTGTACTACCGGTTACTTTCCAAGCCATCAAGGAAGCTAGCGAAAGAGACAGAACAATGAGGATCATACGTTATTATATACACAATCAATGGCCTACATCGCGACTCCAGGGTGAACTTTTACAGTACTTCCGTCGGTGAGACGCTCTAACAATTGTCGATTCATGCATCATGTTTGGCCATCGTATTGTTATCCCTGAAATCCTCCGTCAGCAGGTCCTAAACCAATTTCACAGCGGGCACCCAGGTATTAGCAAAATGAAGTCACTAGCTCGAAGTTACGCCTACTGGCCGTCAATGGATCGGGATATAGAAAGAAAGTGCTGCAGCTGTTGGTCCTGCCTACAAGCTTCAAAGAGTCCAGCCAAAGCCGAGCCTCAACCTTGGCCGAAACCAGACGCCCCTTGGAGTAGAATACATGCTGACTTCGCTGGTCCAATACAAGGCAGAAATTACTTAGTTGTTGTGGACGCTTTCACAAAGTGGCCGGAAGTATACCATATGCAAAGGTTGACGTCAGAGGCCACAATTCGCAAATTGTCCAGACTTTTTTCCTGTTTCGACGTCCAAGAGGTCTTGGTAACCGATAATTGAACCCAGTTTGCGTCGTCCGCATTTAAGCGTTTTTGCAGCGAAAACGAAATTACCCACCGTACCATCCTCAATCCAATGGCCAAACTGAAAGATTCGTTGATACATTGAAAAGAACACTGATAAAAGGGGGAGGAGATAGTGTGCCGATACAAGTTGTTGACAAATTCCTAATGTCTTATCGTGTTACACCAAACCCAGCCGTACCAGAGGGAAAGTCACTGGCAGAGTGCATGTTCGAAAGGAAGGTGCGGACTATTTTTAACAGTATGCTGCCTCCCCAAAGAACGAATAAATCCAACGGTGAAAGTCAACGGACGACTATCCATAGTTTTCAGGTGGGTGAAAAAGTTCTTATCAGATCATTTCGAGGCGATAGAAACTGGGAGCCGTGTGTCGTCGAACGCAGGATCGGAAAAGTATTATACTTAGTTCGGGGAAATTTCGGTACGTTCACAAGACATGTCAATCAAATGCGAAAGAATAGGGGAAAAGTGAAAACGCATGGACGACTTCCATTTCAAATGGTGGTGGACACATTTCCAAAGAGCCCCAGTAAGAAGGAACGCAGAAGATTCAACGCCAAAACAATCAAACCCCCCCCCCCTAGTAATGGACCGCAAGCGGAACACGGTAACAAGGTTGCAAGTTGACCCGAGTAGAAAATCATACATACAAAACCTTGAAGGGGGGAGGTGTTGGGATGGCTCCCAGAAACTTCAACGAAGCCTCCAGAACCATTGAAGGAGCCGAAGACATTCCGTCCAATCACTGATCGATAGAACCTTCTAGAATCTCGACGTGGAGCGTTCCGATTGGGTAGCAGTTGAAACTTCTTAATTCCGATTGGACGGATCATAATACTGATTTATTTGTTTCAGAAAACTATAAATATACGAACATTTTGTACATGACTTCACTTCCCATTTCACTGGAATAAAGTTTACTGTTCCTCGTCTTCAGTCTTCTGATTTTGCGACTAGGAGGGTTCAAGGCGTCCAAGTGCTAAGATTGCTTTGCGGTTAGTCAAGATATCAAGTACGACTTATAACAGTTAGTAATGTTGAGGTTCTACAATCCGTGTTCAGGTCCAATGATAGAAGACTTAAGTGGCGTCACCGCCATGAAATACCAGCTTCGGTAGCTTGGTAATATTTTGCGAATATCACGTCAACAATTTTCATATCGTGCATTATTTACCGACGCTGAGACTGTGTGGAAAAGCAAAGAAGTGGTCAGTTTAAGACATGACGTCTTGGAATTAAGCAAAGCTGGACTGGACTCTATAGGTCCATTCCAACTTCCTAGTTGAGATCTTAAATATGGTGCAATTAAGTAGCTTGCGACGTTATCAGATATGGCTCAGAACAGAAGCCGGTGACGATTCCGCTGCAGATCTTCAATAAAATCTACATGCGTGATGACTCTTCTTACTGGGAAGAAGTTTTCTTAAGTTTATTTTTTGTTGTCGTACTAAATTTCATGTTTTCTATTTTTTTTATGGTCACTTTCCGTCCTTGTTTCTATATACTTTCATCTTCCTAATTTTATAACACATATATTTTTTGTGCCCATTTGTACCAAGTTTTGTATTTAGATAATTGATGACACTGTGTTAATGCTCATTTGAAACTGATCTGTTTCCTACAGTCCATCTTTTCACTTATTATGCTCAATTTTAAGTCACTTAGTTTGGAAGCAAGTGATTGCTTCCCAGTTTAAAAGTGTTCTTGTATTCTATCATTATTAAATTTGTCATCCAAACGTTTTTACTCATAAGTACCCAAGTATCTTCTAGATGATACAAGTATTAGTAAAAGTAATTAACAAACATCTACTGATTACGAATATTAACTATAACTCGTTGACAGTAACTGATTCTCTCTCGAATAAATGAATGTCTATAAAACAAACTGTTAGTTTCAGCATAATAGAAAAAATGAAAAAAGCTTGGAAATTTATAAAATACATAAAATAATTAGCATTGTCTGCTACGTTCTCAATGTTTATTATGTATTATATTGAGTAATTTTGGTCATTTGTACATCCATTTAGTAACTGGGTTATGTATATCAGCGATTTTTCCTTATAAGGGGTACATTTTAAGCGTCTGAAGCTATCTTCATTTGCAAGCTATGAGTGGCCCAGTGTAACACAATCACATACACTGAATAAAAGGAACAAATATAATATATGCCTTGGAATAAAATCTTTGTTAATAATTACACTTCTATTTGCACTGAAAAATGCTGGATATAACCTATGTGATTAGTATTGAAGACGATGTGCATAACTCTAACCCGTTAAACCATTTGATTTCCACTACTTGTCCTTGAGAAGGATTGTTAATTTTAAGTTTCTAATTCCTCTCCGTATAACAGCAGGAATAAAAGTTTTATGGTCAACACCAGTTTCAGTCAATTTAAACTTTAGTATTCAGTTGAATAACATTTACGTGTATCAGTTTTTAGTATCTACGATTCCTAAATTATACAAACTTGGGTGGAGCTAAGATTGATGACTATATATCTTATTAATATGAGCAATGAGGTCAAGTGTTTTCACTAACATCTCAAAATTTCTAGTGTTTAGTTGATCTAAAGTTATTTACAATATATCTTCAAGTTGTAGCAGATAGCAAAATGACTAAATAAATAAATAGAAATTTAGCCATTACATAACAACGCTATATCAAGTCACTTCAATAGCTAGTATATATATATATATATATATACTTTTAAGCAAACGTCTACCTCTTGCCAGTCTGTGACATTTGGAGAGCTGTAATTAAACAAAGATGGTTCATATTCTTCTGTATTCACCATAAACCCATTATCAAAGTAGGGTATATAGACGAAATTTTCATCAGGATATTCTTCCCTGGAAATAAAATTACATACAAAACATATCGTTTGGGCTACAATGCGAATGTATAAAAAGTATGCAAGTTATTTTTAGAAGTGTGAGAGACCACCAGTTAAACCAGTTATGTTTCATAATATTGATACGTAAATGCACTTAATGTAAACACTTTGAAATGTTAACTGATATAAATATTCCCAATCACTAGTGATACTATAAGCAATATGTTGTTAGAATATTTAAATGCTTGGAATTTTACTTTCCAAACATAGAATAAGTAAATAACTTGTTTATTCTTATGCTTTACATGATATCTAACTATGATCCTTATCGGCCCAGCATTGAACATAGTTTTAGGTTAGCTGCTTTAATCCATGCTAAGAAATAAAGGTGGCATAACGAAACCTAATAGTTTGACTATCTACAAAATACAAGTTTTCTTTATAATTATAATCACTGTCTTTGATATATCTAACAGAGCATTACATTTATGTATAGTAAGTAACCCTCATGCACTGTAAATTATTCTCACTTACTGGAAAGTTGGTTTGTTTATTATAATATACATTTTGAAACTTTGTTACCAAAATTTTAGCAGCTGTTTGCTATATATATTACTCTTAATCATTTGGTTTTTACATAATCGCAATAAATGTTTACCTCATTACATAACTAATTTGTAGTCAATGAATTGTAGAATTATCATCCAACTGATTTTTAATCGCTCAGTTATATAACCCTAATTGTAACTCCTCTTTAGTCTTGTAGTTTATATAGTTCAATACGGAGAGTGCTTAGTATGTGAACGGACGTTGTCTGTATGCGACAACAAGAAACGAAAAAATAAATATTGTATTATACATATTATCTAACTTTAAATCATACGACAAATTTTAAATGACATTTTTACGCTACTTATTAGTAGGCAGATTATATATGAACAAGTATTATATAAGTTGTATCGTGACTGGCAAGTGGAATCCAGGACATGCGTTTTGTCCTATTTAGGACTCATCGGCTGGATGTACCTGCATCCCAATGTTGATGTTCACACTGGGATTCGAACTCGGTCCGTTTAGTGTAGAACGCCACCGCGTTCACCACTAGACTACTGAGTCCAGACAGTCACACTTGTGAAACGGGCACATTGGTATTAGGATAAACTTGTATATTCCCGTTGATTTGTTATAGACTGAAGCTGGTCAGTCATTGTTGCTATATGTGCATCATGAGCGGATTGCCTCGATATATCGAATTTTTCACAAGTATTATTACAATGACTGACCAGCTTCAGTCTATAACAAATCAACGGGAATATACAAGTTTATCCTAATTATATATGAACAATTTCATTTGCATTTGACAAGATGCTGTGATACGAGGTTTAGTTATGCATTACAAGATAGTTTCAAATTATTCCTGATCATTCATAGACTTCCAGCACAAGTGGTTGGCAATATATGAAGATGTAAAGTATAGTAAATAGTTCCCTATCTTCTGTCGCCTTTTCGCAACTGAAAAATTATCCATTTTTTATTCTGCGCACTAATAAGTTACAATCAAAAATTTTTACTTTTTACGATCTGGTAAAGTTAACCTAATTTGAGATGAGTGACATTTTAAATATCTGTGATGAATAACCACTTTATCAAATAAAAGGACAGTAACTGCAAATGAATATTTCATTGTCGAAATACAGAAAACTCTATTTTATTTCTTACGTAGCGGTGAATAATCCCACCAAAATAAATAGTTACATTGGTCCTCGACATTGATGCTGACCATGTTTGTTTTAGCGGACACTACTAAGTTGAAGGCGCTTGGTCACGCATCATCACTAGATCACGTCACGCCGCACTGTGGGAAGCATCTCCCTCTAGTTTGCCAGCCTAGACGTTACTATCCCATTGCCCCTCCATTCACGATCAAATATAACTTCTCTTTCATCCTTCATTGCCTTCTGATTTCTTGTCATTCGTAAGAGTGGGTTCAATCGTTAGAAGTTGCTCTGGTAATAATCCAAACGTAAGTCGGTCATATACCAGGTGCACTTCATTGGTAAACCCGACATGATCTAGACACGATCATAACTGTGAGTTCGTTCCTGTTTATAGTTTTTAACAGTATTTTTGGTGTGATTATCATTTTTTGCACGCTTTGATCTCATTTATTTTTATATTTTCATATATTTTCACATATAACAAGAATGATCAGACTCCTAAGTTCATTAAGATTAAAACTCCCACATCTCCAAACTTTCAGCTTATTCCTTTCTGGACAGAAAACATAGAAGCTTGGTTCTGCTACGCAGAAGCCGAGTTTCGAGACCACGCTGTGACAGATCCACGTGTTTAATTCCTTGCCGTCGTAAGGTCACTTCCGCGTGAATTGAACAGGTACATCACCACCTTCTTTTTCAGCCCTGACTGCCTAGAACCTTATGACCAACTCAAAAGATCGATTCTCAAACGCGGAGATTTATCCGACAGACAACGTCTTGATGAGTTGTTCCACACCATCGAGCTAGGTAGTGGTTCAGCAACGGAAATGTTGACGCGCATGCGAGAGGTAATTGGTCAACGCACTTTCGACGAAGGTCTTTTCCGTCAACTCTTCTTATCAAAACTGCCACAACAAGTGCAAGCAGTTCTGGTAACGTTTAACAACAACCTAGAAGGTGAACTAGCTTCATCTGCTGACAGAATTTTGGAGATCACCAGAACTCGCAACAATGAGGTTTATTCCGTTGCTGAAAAATTTCATGCCACCGAAAATGACGTGACAAAATTGTGCAATGCTCTTTTCCGTTTTCTTGACTTGCAGGAACGACACCGACCAAACGATTCTCGTCGACGAAGCTAGTCACGCAGAAGATTGTCATACGACCTCAACGGAGCGAAAACTCACAATGGTGTTGGTGCCACAACACCTATGGCAAGGATTCCAAGAAGTGTAGATACCCTTGCTGTTTCCGTAACCACAAACCCACTGTTGACGCATTGGGAAACCATTCCGCGTTAGCTTCAACCGTAGCAGTGGAAACAGCCCCCTGTTATTTATCACTGACGTGATAACAAAGGTTTACCACCTCGTCGATACTGAAGCAGAAGTCAGCGTCCTTCCTGCAGCTCCATCTAATCGCTAACATGAAACTGTATTCGATCTACAGGCAGCCAATAGAAAACAAATAGCTACGCATGGTAAACGATACGTCTATTTAAACTTGGGTTTACGAAAACCCATACACTGGATTTTTACTATCGCCGATGTGAAAATACCTATCATAGGCATAGATCTACTGAGCCACCACAACTTGCTTATGGACCCTAGTAAAAGAGAAAAGTGGATAGTAACACAAATCTATACGTTTGTGGAACCGCTGCTGCAGGTTGTAGCTTATGTCCTCTTCGTTTTAAACACTTAAGTAACCTTCGTTTTCAGCCGATACTCGACACGTATTAAGATCTCAATAAGGCAACAGCGAAATTATCATGTATAACCAACAATGTTACACATCACATCGCGACTACAGGTCAACCTGTATTCTCCAAAGAACACCGACTCGCACCCAAAAAACTAAAGATTGCGAAAAACGGATTCGATCATATGATTGACCTGGAAATAATCCTCCCATCCAGTAGCCCATGGCCATCTCCATTACACATGGTCCCGAAGAAAGATAGCAATGGTTTGCGTCCCACCAATGATCGTTACCCGTTACCGCATATCCACTATTTAACGGCTACTCTGAAGGGAATGACAATATTTTCGACTTGGTAAAGGCGTACAACTAAATACCGATGTCTGAAAATGACATACCCAAAACCGATATCGTAACTCCATTTGGCCTTTACGAATTCCTCCGAATGCCTTTCGGGTTGAGAAATGCAGCACAAACATTTTAGCATTTCACGGATGACATATTCCGCGGGCTTGACTATGTCCATGCATGCATCGACAACTGCTTGATAGCAAGCCCAGACGAGGTAACACATATGAAACATTTGGACACAGTCTTTGGACGACTACAACCATATAGAGTCACCATAAACATACAGAAATTCCAAATCGGAACAACCTCGTCGGACTTCCTGGGGCATACTATTGATGCTAATGGTATACAACCTCAAAACATAAGGTGGCGGTTATTCTGGAGTACCCGGATCAAACCACCATCAAGCAATTGCGAGCTTTCAATGGATTGGCAAGTTTTATAGACGATTTATACCGAACTGTGCATCTATCATGAAACCACCTACGGATTAGCTTCGTGGGAATAAAAAAGTGGTCACAATGGATGCAGAGTCAAAGAAAGCTTTCACTGTAACTAAAGAAGCAATAGCTAATACGACTATACTGGCACATCACAATACTGAAGCTCCTGTCAGCATCGCATTTGACGCATCTGACTCAGCTATTGGCTCAGTTCTGCAATAATGGACTGGCCATGCTTGGCAACCTTTAGCATTCTTCTCAAGACGATTAAACGATACCGAATCGAGATACAGCACTTTTGGACGTGTACTGTGCTGTACGACATTCTCAACATTCCATCGAAGGCCGGGAATTTACAATATTCACCGACCATAAACCACTGTCGTTTTCTATGAATTCAACTTCAGATAAGTACTCTTCACGAGAGTTGCGTCATCTAGACTACATTTCCCAGTTCTCTACTGATATACGACATATATCTGGAGCTAACAATGTAGTTGCCGACGCCTTATCAAGAACACATGCCTTGAATCGTATCCAAGGTATCGACCTTGTTGAACTAGTTTGACTTCAAAATGAAGACAATGATCCTCATCACGAGTTATCCACAACAACGCTCAAACTCCAAACAAAGACGATTGGAAAAGGTAGGGACACTTTAGTTTGTGATTCTCCTACAGGTACAGCCCGTCCAATCGTCCCCAGGTGTTATCAACGAATTATCTTTGACACATTGCACAACCTCTCTCATCCTGGAGCTCGTGCTACGTTTAAACTGATTACCCAGAGATTCTGCTGGCCGAGGATGAATAAATACAACAAAGAATGGGCACGCTCCTGTGTGGCCTGTCAAAAGAACAAAGTAATTCAGCACAACAAGTGCCCTCTTGGCACTTTCCCAACTCCTGACGCTCGATTCGACCACGTCTACCTTGATTCGGTAGGACCCTTACCAGAATCAAATGAATTTTCTTATCTTTTAACATGCGTGGACTGTTTGACACGCTCGCCAGAAGCGATTCCACTGACAGACATCACTAGTTAAATGATTGCTCGGGCTTTCATCGAACGATGGATAGCAAATTTTAGTTGTCCATCTATAACAACGACAGACCGTGGTCGTCAGTTTGAATCTAGATTGTTCCACTCTCTGACCAAACTTCTTGGAGCTATGCGCTTCCGAACAACCGCCTACCGTCCATAATCTAACGGTTCGGTAGTGTATCGATCAAATAAAACCGATTACCATCCAGAGAATGTATGAAGATCTATAAATGAGTAAATAACGAATATTAATTCAATTATATCTGATAAAATTTCTGTTGCTAATATTTTCCGAAAAATGCTTAAACGTTTACCGATGCTACGTTTCCTAAATGGTAAAGTTGGAACTTTATTGATTACTTTGTGCAAATCACTAACAATATTCATTAAGTTTTATATATGACTTCTAATATCGTACAAGTGGATTTACGAAAAGCCACTTAAGGATTAATTGGCCACAGTCTTTTTTCCATGGTAATTGTCAATCCCTAAATATATGTGTTTCTCGTAAAAGGTAAGTGTGATAATCTGCTTTTAAAGAAATGAAGGCATTATTTGTCTTCCTCGATCCAACGCTTCTGAACTTTTTCAAGAGTTACCAATAGTCACAGGAATTTAGGCGCAAGTTTCAAAAGATCGTGAATTTACCTAGGTGTATTCCAAGCGTCCCCAAGATTTCGCCACAGCTTTTCATATTCTTGCGTTAAATTTGAATGAATAAAGAGAATGGCATGGAATGGGAATCTTGGGTGAATAGTTGATCGTGCAATTTGTGATTTCCTTGTGCTAGGGCTTCGAGTAACATCAACTGCATATCTTTAGTGAAAGATAAAAAGACGTACTAAAAATTTCAGTATTCCATCATGATGTTTAATGTCATTTATCTTATAATATTAGAGGTATAGAATAACTTAAAATTTGACTTTGTCGATTACGAATTTTGTGCTCATATTCTTGCTAGTTTAATTTGAATTTATGAAATGCAATGTTAGGGTGTATTTGACAGTTGTTGAATAATCTGCCCATAAATTCAGTAAATAATTTAACATTATGTATCACGTAAATCATCAATGCAATGATTGATATGGTTTGAGTTTGACAACAATTTCTAGGAATTTATGATCAGTAACCTGATAATTTTAGCTCATCTAAAATGGCTTTATTTGCACAATATATCGGTGCACTGAAATGTTCTTTTATAAAGTCAATTGCTCATTTTTCATGTTGTTTCTGACTTGTTCCATATTAAATTTGTGTTATTACATCAATACCTTTGTAGTCACATATTAGCCTTCTGAGATCCTAAGTAATAAAACGCAACTGGATCGAGGGCCATGAATATGAATGAAGTTAGGAAGTTTGCATAGACTACAATCATTATTTTCTTTATCGAATTACTGTACAAATAAATGATATGATAGTAGGGAATACTACACAAGGACATCACGATTGAGGTATCATCAGAATTGCAATAATGTTAACAAATTGTCACACTGTAGTTAAAGAAGAGGCACAGTAAGTAGTCACCTAGCTTTTTATCTAACAAGAAGAACACCACTTCCTACAATCTACCATCATATAAACCAAAATATCTATTCCATAGCTATCTACACTTTGTACGATTATAACTATTGTTTATATGAAAATTTTCACGATGTAGAATCGACTTGATGACAACTAAGGGTATTTATTGAAATTGGTGAATTACTGTTACTAAATTTGAACTACTGTTTATTGAACTGTTTGGTGAAAAAAGTACTGCAATACAACACTGGATGATAATGTTAAGCACATGTGATTTTGATCTGTTAAACTCCAATATTTTATTTTCTAATTTTTTGTTTAGCCTCAATTCTATTCACGTAACTACAGTTTACAGGTAAAAAAAACTTTTTTTATGTAATCAACAGAAAAAATTAAGTGAACTAATCATATGGAATAATAATGAAAACGACTTTAAAAAGTATTTGATAGTATGCAGTTGTTTTGTGACTTTGACAGTAAATCCGAAAAAAGACGTGTGAAAAACGTCGGCTGATTTAAAAAAACAACTAAGCCGGTAAATCCTACTGACATCAGAAGTTTGTTTAATGACATTTAGGATTATGAATTTATGACCACAACATCCACTGAACAAACTGCTTACAACTTGGGTACATTTAATGACGAATAGACTAAAATATAGTTATTAAACAACTAGTCTAAATACTCGGTAGCCCATCCTCGCTTACATTTTACTTGTTATGGGACCTTGGGGAATTATGCAGTCTGTTGGGTATAACTTGGAGATAATATCTCTGACAGTGACATAGGTTTTAATCCCATCAGATTGTCAATTCACTCAGGATTAAAGACAGCTTATTATAAGTGCTAGCTTCATTAAAAGTAGATTGAGAGTTTTGATACCGATTGACACCAACCATCTAACGGTCATATGAATAATTCTCTGGAACATGATATTTAAAGCATTTATCATGTATTACTATATCATGAAAACTTCAGGATATATATGTTATGTATTTGATTTGATTTTTACTTACTGATAGTTAATTAGCGTAACAATTTATGCAACAAACAAAAGTGCTCATTGGTAACTTGTGGAATAACCGATAAGTCCTTTTACATTAATTAATGGAAAGGACCATTACATCAGCTAAGTCAGATGTCATCTAGAAGGTGTCATTCTTTACTTTGAATTTCATAGTTTCACAAAATTATTATTGTCTAAGCTAAGAGAAAGCTTGAACCACGAATAGTATGAACATAAGAGTTACCGATAGGTTCATGAATTTTTTCTATTACTAAAAAACAGATAAACTCTCGAAACCACATGTTACTCATGGAGATTATCAGCTTACTCAAGCACCTCTAATTACTTTATCCCGTGAAATAATCCTTCTGTTTTACTTATGAAGCAAAGTGGTCTCATGGTCATTCAGGATTAATTTCTAAACTTTAGAAGCAGAAGAGTATAATTAGGCTTAAATAAACCCCAATATATGTTGGAACTATTATCCAGCGTTAAATCAGTAAATCACATTACTCACAATCTATCTTAATTTTAGTAAATAAACAAATGGTTAGCGCCAATAAGTTGTGTACTTATTTACTCACTTTAAAAGGGCAAACAGTTGTCGCATTAAAACAGCAGAATTTGGATCTACAACGTAACCTTCAAGTCTAGCCAAGAGGATGGAGGCAAACTTCAGCTTCTGAAAGAAATCGACAGCAGCAGATTTCAAAGGTCCATCTGGCTCAGATGGCAGAAAGGCTAATTATTGTATAAAACAAAAAATTAGTTTATTAAATAAACTATGTATAGCAGCAAGTGAGAAAGGACTTCACCTAGCATTACATAAATTTATAAGAGTCTCTGTCATTTGTGGTCGCTAAGTGAATACATTAAGTAATGTCTCATTTCTATTAAGTGGTGCTATTCTTTGTATATCCACAAGAAATAAAACATGACTGAATATTCTTTGGTAGTTTGCCAACTAACCCAAATAGTTTATGCACATATCATAACTCCTTTAGTAATCATTTCACTGCCAACCACCATTTTTTACTGATGGATACATCAGATATTATCACCATACATAACTAACACTAATACTATGCTCCGCATATTTCATATAAATATTTTTCAAGATGTGTTTGAATATGTGTTGTGACGCGTGGTTCAGGTCTTTTATCGACCGCAAGATCTCCGTCGTAAGTTGTTATCTGTCTCGGTTGACCACACGCTTCGTCTCCTAAGCTATGATACGACCCCCAGGCTGAAACTACTCGTCAACAGGAACACAAGAGAGAAGAGAGGGAATACTGCAAAAAAACACTTTAATCCAAGAGTTCCATTATGTACAGAAACTAGGACATATATATTATCATAAGTGTCCTTCAAGCTTCTAGAGAATTCCGTAACCTTCTAGAGCTAAGACGATTGACCAATCACAGGCATAGCACGTGATTTCTCTCTGTCTAGAAGTTTCGGATAAAAAGCTATCTCCGCTCTGATTGGACACAATATATCCGATTGATTTCTATGCCAGATTGAGCTTGTTGCGAGGGCTTTTCTGAGCATACCCAACACCTCCCTCCTTTTAAAAAACAAGACTTCTTACTCGGATTTACTTGCAATTTGATAACTGGTTTCTTAAGGCGTGTTGACTTCCTTGGTACCCAGTGATTATGAGTGTTTGTCGTAGTCCCTGTCATTGGACTAGCTGCAATTATCTCCAGTGGTAGCCTCGTTTGTCTATCCACGTTATTCAGAGTCATTTTATCTCTATGTATTTGGTTGATGTGCCTGATCCAGGTTCCAAACGCTCCACGCACTCTGTACAAAACATTTCCTATTCTTTTTTCGATGACTCCCGGTTCCCAACGGTTGCGTCCAAGGTATGACTTGATGATTACTCTATCACCCACGTTAAAACTGCGGATTGTCTCATTTAGACTGTGACCATCTTTTGCTTTACGAGGCAACATGACGTCGAACATAGTCCGGATACGTCTTCCGAACATAGCTTCAGCAGGAGATTTGCCTTCTGGAATGGAAGGGTTGGGCGTGGTCCTATACGCTGTTAGGAATTTAATGATTACCTGGTTTGGCTCCTCTTCTCCCCCCTTCAGTAAAGCTTTCTTAAATGTATCGACAAAACGTTCTGCTTGTCCATTCGATTGAGGGTGATATGGTGGGGAGCGTACATGCGTAATCCCATTCATTCTGCAGAAGTGCTTGGATGATTCTGAAGCAAACTGAGAGCCGTTGTCAGTCACTAAGGTCTCTGGAACCCCAAAATAGCTGAACAATTCAGTTAACTTGTTTATTGTCTCACTGGCTGTGCAACTGGACATGGCATAGACTTGTGGCCATTTCGTAAGTGCATCTACGATGACTAAAAACATTTTCCCTCGCACTGGTCCTGCAAAATCTGCATGCACTCTTTCCCAAGGACCATTAGGTGTTTTCCATTTCTGTGGTTCACACCTCTTCGGACTTTTTGCTGCTTGCAGGCACGAAGAACAATTGCGGCATCTGGTTTCGATGTCTTGATCCATAGTAGGCCAGTAAGCATAGCGTCGAGCTAACGATTTCATTCTGTTGATGCCAGGATGACCGCTATGGAATTGATTTAAGACTTTTTGGCGTAATGTTTTTGGAACAACAATTCTGTCGCCGAACATAACGCACGAATCAACAACCATGAGTGAGTCTCGCCTGCGGAAATATTGTAGCATCTCTCCTTGAGAACGACGATTCGGCCACTTGGTGAGTAGATAACGTCTCACTTCTCGTAACGTCTTGTCGTCCTCTGTAGCTTCTTTGATAGCTTTAAAAGTAACAGGTAGAGCATCAACTGCGTCTTCCAGTACACGGTATACTTCTGCTTCTGCCTCTACTGCTGCCACCAAGGTATCTTCCTGATTCGTTTGAGGACCAATAAGTCGCGACAAAGCATCAGCTTGTCCGAAATCCGTAGTAGGCTGGTACTTAATTTTGAAGTCGTAACCCAATAATGTAGTTCCCCATCTTTGAAGTCTGTTCGCAGTATATACTGGGATACCTTTCTTTGACCCGAAAATGGCTAGTAATGGTTTGTGGTCAGTTAAGAGCGTGAACTGTCGTCCGAAAATCATCTTGTGGAACTTCTTTACAGCAAAGATAATGGATAAAGCTTCCTTCTCAATCTGGCTGTAGTTACGTTCTGTTGTAGTTAAAGACCTAGCTGCATGGGAAATTGCTTTCTCTGATCATCAGGCATGATGTGAGAAATAATTGCACCAATTCCGTAGTTGGAAGCGTCTGACGCTACTACAATAGGTAAGGATGGGTCGTAATGGGTCAGCAACAAATCCGAGACTAGTAGTTTCTTGATCTTCTCAAAAGCAGTTTGACAACTTCCAGACCAATCCCACTTTACATTCTTTGCCAGCAGGTTATTCAACGGAGCACGTAGGCGATGAAGGTCAGGGATAAAAGCTGCATAATGACTAAGCAGACCCAAAAAGGATCGTAATGTGGGAACATCTGTTGGTCTCGGCATAGCTTTCACTGCTTGGGTGTTCTCTGGATCTGGTCTTCTCCCATCTTTATCAATTATGAACCCAAGGTAGCGTACACTCTGCATACAAAAGTTGTATTTTTCAGCACGGAGCCGGAATCCATATTCAGCTATTCGCGATAGCACCTGATCTAGTTTCTTTTCTAAGTCCATTCTATCTACGCCCATAATTATTATATCATCCAGGTAAGCTGCAGCACCAGGAAGATCTTGTAGCATGGTATCCATCACTTGTTGAAATATGGATGGGGCCGTCTTGACTCCGAAAGGTAGTCGGTTGTATCGGAATAGGCCCTTGTGAGTGTTTATGGTAAGCAGATCTTTACATTCATCAGCAACAGGGATCTGTAAATATGCATCAGATAAATCCAGCTTGGCAAACAGCTTAACTCCATTCAGCTTAGCAAAAAGATCTTCAGGTAACGGTAATGGATACTGATGAGCTTCGAGGGCTTCATTTAGACCAGTTGAGTAATCGGCGCATAGACGGACGTTGCCATTAGTCTTCTTCACTACTACTATGGGTGCAGCCCATTCTGAAAAGTTTACCGGCTCGATAACACCAAGTTTTTGAAGTCGTTTGAGTTCTTGCTCAACAACTGGAATAGCGGCATATGGTACAGGTCTTTTAGGACGAAACACTGGCTTTGATCCTTGTCGAAGGGTGAGAGTAGCTTGAAATTTAGTGCATTCTCCCAATCCATCACTAAATACCACTTTATATCGTTCCATTAGTTCCTCACCTATGCTTTTCTCTTCTATTTTCATTGTACTGACATTATTACAAATCATGCTTATGGGACGGTCTATTAACTTCAGCTTCTCTAGCCAATCAAGTCCCAATAAGTCGAGTGATGGACGTTCTGTCACGAATATAACTCCTTCCTGCGTCACTCCCTTGACTGTGACTGGACAGTATATCTCACCGGCAATGTTTAGCATACCCCCAGATGCACTGCGTGCTGTTTGTTGCGTGGGGTATATTCTTGGCCTGCCAATTTTGTCCCAAGTTCTTCTGCTAATAAGAGTTATGTCAGAAGCTGTGTCTAACTGTAGACGAGCACCATAGCCATTTATCTTGACGGATACATATTTTCTGCGACTATGCGAGGCGGTTCTGTTAAGAGCGATTGTTACTTTGGCTGTTCTTGGCTTGAATCTTCTAGAGTAAACCTTTGGTTGGCGGCGTTTTCGTGTTCTACAACGGCTTTCTTTATGTCCCTTTCTCAGACATGTAGTACATCGATGATTTTTGAATGGACAGAACCTTTTGAAGTGCCAATCACCGCACAACCAGCATGGGGATGGTGGCTTACCGCTGCCATTGCGATAATTCTGTGCACGGGAACCTTGCGAGTCTGTTCTCTCTAGTGTGTTGACATGAAGAAATCGGCTACCACTTTCTATCAAGGAAGTATCATGTTTCAAATTTACTGACCTTTGACATTCGGTGGTTACTTCCTGTAGGGTCAGGCTGGGACAATGTTCAAGTTTACTCAAGATTCTTGTCCGAATGTCAGCGTCTTCAGGCGAATGCAAGCTACAGACAAATATGAGGCATTTGAACTGATCTCCTGTCATAGAAGACAACTTGAACCTCTCACATTCTCGATTCACTATACCTGCGTGTTTTACCCAGTCATCTCCTGGTTCTTTCATAATCTTCAGGCATTGATAGCGGATATTAAATAAAGATGACTGTTCACCAAAGATTTGAGACAGGGTTTGAACTGTTTCATCAAAACTAAAGTCTCGTGGGTTCTTTGGGAGGATGAAGTTACTGTAGCGTTCGTGTTCTATTGTCCCCAATTTTCTTAGGAGTACTCTGACTTTTGAAGCGTCGCCAATTCTACAGAGATCGATGCGAAACAGATCTTCGTATTTCTTGAACCACGAATCAAAAGTGACGCCAGCTGCACCATCAAAATGAAATTCATGAATGGCATTTATGACTGATTCGTTAAGTGACACCTGACGTTCACTGGAAGTGGGGCTTTGTTGATTCAGGAGCATTTTCTGCATCAAGGTTTCCATAATTCTTATTTGAGATTGCTCGAACCTCTTTTCTTGCCGCTCCATATAAGCTTCTAATTGTTTAAATGTAATATTCATGGTAGTTCTTTTTCTAATTTTCCGAAATTCCCGTCGCCAGTTTGTTGTGACGCGTGGTTCAGGTCTTTTATCGACCGCAAGATCTCCGTCGTAAGTTGTTATCTGTCTCGGTTGACCACACGCTTCGTCTCCTAAGCTATGATACGACCCCCAGGCTGAAACTACTCGTCAACAGGAACACAAGAGAGAAGAGAGGGAATACTGCAAAAAAACACTTTAATCCAAGAGTTCCATTATGTACAGAAACTAGGACATATATATTATCATAAGTGTCCTTCAAGCTTCTAGAGAATTCCGTAACCTTCTAGAGCTAAGACGATTGACCAATCACAGGCATAGCACGTGATTTCTCTCTGTCTAGAAGTTTCGGATAAAAAGCTATCTCCGCTCTGATTGGACACAATATATCCGATTGATTTCTATGCCAGATTGAGCTTGTTGCGAGGGCTTTTCTGAGCATACCCAACAATATGTTGGCAGAAATTTGGCGTTTATCAAACCAGTGAACATTCGCAGTATAAATTATAATTGAAATAATGATCTACATTAATGCGATCTATCGTATAGTTGGGTTTTTATAAAGTTATATCGCCGACTCTATTTATGTAACCAATGAAAGCCATGTAGCATTGATGACTATTTTGGTATGGTAAGGGATTTCCCAGTTATATATATTCAAATCATGAACTTGACTTAAAATGGTTTCCATTTCTAACTTTTAATTACTTAAAAATTCCCATTTTACTCTAAACAAAGATATTTCTAAATCGATATCTGATACTGGTTATGACGTTTGGCGTCTCTAACCTTTTTTAATAGACTTCGATTAGGTTAGAAAGTTTATTTATTTAATCCATTGTGTTTTGAGTATGAACAGCTTTCTCTCTACATGAACTTTTGATTCGTAAAGATGATTTTTCAATCTGTACATTTAAAGAATTAACTCGAAATTAATTATTATACCAAGCTAGATGTTTAAAATACATTTTGGCTTCTGTATTGAGAGGATGCACTGTGGCGATAGACAATTATTAACACTCAACATTTTCTTATTGGGGAACAATTTAATCATTTGTTTACTATGGTAAGCAAATGTATGGTGTCGAATTAATATAACTCCAGACTGAACGAAAAAAATAACTAGCTTAAATAATCGTGGTTTAGCATCCTCAATACACACATTTTTCAAAATTCTAGGTGATTTATCGATAATGCATTGGGTGGCTATGTACATTAAATTTTGAACTTAACATTTATGATTGTAGTTAGATTAATTAAATGTCATATAGTTACAACAGTATGTTATTAAGACATGTATTATTCTGTAATAAATATCACTAGGTGCTTAGTACGAGTGTTACATATACTAAACGCTGTGCTATCAAATTATCACGTCATGTTTGACTGTTGTAGTGTGAGTAAACTCTCCGAGCACAGCCAATTAACAGAATGCACTTACTAGATAGTTGATCTGCAGCGATACTTGAAATGCGAGATTTTGATTTGCTTGAAGTAGTAATAGACGGCGTTGAATGTCCGAACTGTCGACTAGTTCTACTTTTCATCAGTTTTAGCTCTTTTTCAATATCATCAAAGCAATAATTAAGCAGTGCAACTTCCTTGTCGATCCACTCACGATCTGTTTAAGCCAAATTACAGGCCAATAGAAAAATTAGATAAATTTTTCTCATTATACTGTTCTTCATTATAAAGCTAAGGTTTTATTTATAAAGTAGAATAGGATAGTAGTGTAATTAGGAATTTTTTAACATACTACCTGATGGCCAATCACTGATAATTTTGGAAAAATACTATTCATTGTTTATATGATAGAACTTATCTATAAAAGCATTGAAATGTGATTTATATGAAACTCTGACTCTATTTTTTTCAATTTGTTACGAAAAAGACATGCTCAAAAATTATATTTTTTTACTAATACTACGAACGCATAGTGTCCATCCTTTAAGTTTGGACTGTTTAAATTATAGTGGAATGAAGCATACAGCATGTCATATACATCAGGAAGGCATGTTTGCAATAGAAAATGTTCTTGGATTACGAAGAAGCTACATCGATAAAAAACATTACGGGAATTCTCATTAACTAGTTAACACACTATAATAAGGACGAGGTCTATTCTCAGTAAAATTTAGTCATCAATCTTCTAATTATCATGTATTTGCAATCTATGCTTCCATCGAATATGAGTTTATGCCAGTCACAGCCGCAACTAAGTTAGTGCAGAGTTGTGAAGGTATACATTATTCAGTCACTGAGTAGCAACTGATACCATGTTATTTATTCCTTGGCACTCATCGAATCCAGTATATTCAATAGCCTAAATAACTCGTTTAACTTTGTTTGATAATACCATGGGAGCAATTCGGAAATCAAACAACTTGAAATGTTTAGCTTGGATATAATCCAAATGTACACCTTATGACCATCTATTAACTTGCTATAAAGCTTTCCGAATTGTCATTTTTCACTTAAGGATTAAGTGATCAATATCCAACAGTATTTAGTTTCTATGTGGGAATGGTTCAGAAATGACATGGAGTATATTATGATGTCATTACTAAATAATATTATTATGCATGCCAAATAAACAAGGAAATCACATTTACTCAGCTTTTAAATGTTTTTCAGTTTTTATTGTTAATTACTTTGTTTTTTTATTAGTGGTTAAATAAGTATGACGGAAACGTACATGTAGTTCTTTCGTGGTAAATGTTACAACTGAACAAATTATACTAGTGTTTACACAAGTGAAATGTGTGGCCTATAAGTCAATTTTCGACTACTTCCATATCCCTCAGATATTTAGATTCTACTGAAGTACAAGTATGCTTTGTTTCATAACTAAGTTAATAAATATAAAACCACAGCGAGTGATATTAAACTTATAATCGTTTTTCTTTCCTCGCGAAAATACCATTAACTAAAATATTGAACCAAATAGCTGGGTTTGATATGGAATCAAAAACACAAATATTGAAATATGACAATAATCGTTAACATTGATTTTCTAATTTGCTGTCTCACTTATTTGTGATTCGCTATAGACACTATCTTCTTTAGTGACCATTAGTGGTAACTGGATTTCCGCTGGACGAATTTGGAGTGGTGCCCTTAGATTTGGCTCAGATGGAGCTCTGGAGATTAACATAGAGTCATTTATACTGTCAGAGAAAAATAAATAAAAAATAAACTATCTAAAACGTTTCGTTTACTAGGTAACATATTTCTCATGTTTTTAACAGAAGTACTTTTACATAAACAATAAAGTAATTGAAGGATGAGTCTGAAAGTATCAAACATATAAAGCACGAAAATATTTCTATACACTTTGATGTGTCTAAGTAAGCCGTGTGTTAATAGGCATAATATCCGAAGATCACCAACAGCTTACATCGTGCTTCTATTTCAAAAATGAAGTCGTTTTTCGACTCCAATGGTTTTACTTTTCATTACTAGTTTTGTTGCTACTTTATTATTAAAACGACGTCTATTTGTTAGGTTTTATTATATGGGCATATGAACAGGATCATAGGCCTTAACAATTTCTTAATTGTCCTGAAATTGTTATCACACTCTACATCAGTGAAAATACGCTTCAATTGAACAGAGAATTAGCTGTTATAATGTTCATTAGACAGATAGACTGAGTTTTTAGTGAAGACATTTAATTATTTTTATGTACCACAAAACTTCAAAAGTTATGTACACTTTTGATTTATAAAATTAATAATAATGAGACAAATATTCAGATTATGATGTCACATAGTGATGAAAGCTTTAAAGAAGTCATTTCTGTATGCTTGCATAATTCGAGTATTTACATCATTATTCTTATGTAACTATGAATAAAATATATCTTAAAAGACTATGTAAATGATATTATTCAAATAACAGTTAACGATAAGACTATGAGATTACTGGTTTCCTTGTTACAAAGTAATCATCATCAAAAATAATTAAGGAGAATTTCGTCGTAACTTTTCCATTATCGGTACCAATTGATGTTAGACTGTATCGTGATGATATCACGATAGAATATAATACTGCCAGAAAAACTATGATGCGAATGAGGCGGGAATTCTACCCTATAGATATCCTCCAATTTCAAACAACTTATAAATATTAAAAAAACGCAACATAAATAATTTTGTTTCTGCGGTTTTCATCAGCTACTTACATCTTTTAATGTATCAAAGTCAAATTACAAGATAATATAAAAATACTGAAATGAGTTTGGCTGTTAGTTATAAAGCCACGTTAGCATAATGCAGCAAGGTAAGTCCAAACAAATTAGAAAGATTAAGTGAAATATTACAATTACATATCACCAAAGAAAATTTCAAGTCAATGATAATTTAGAGAAGTCTGGATATAAATCACTTTACAATGAAAGCATGCTAGTAATAAACTGAAGTACTATTAGGAAGGTTCAGTTAATCCAAAATACTCATTCTTTTAAGTATTTTGATTACATTTCGCAATTTAACTTTGATGGATTAAAGGTTGTAAGTAGCTAATTCAAAACTACTGAAATAAAATAAATTCATCATATTCTTTTAAACTATTTTTTCTTTCACTTCTCAAATTAATGAAGGAAACTAAATATGCAAAGTTTATTTTCAGTCAGTCAGTAGTAAGTAGTTATAAGTGGTCTTTTTTCTAATGTATTTTTCATTTTATAAACCATTTTAATCCATTTTCGATTGAACGATTCAGTTGATAAAGACAAATAAATGAAAAATAGTAGAATTTTGTACTCCGTGTTATTGATTTCTATTAATTTAAATAAATCCTCTTTCCTACTAAGGAAAGAGGGAAAACTTGTTTATCATAAATGTTTATTTCATTATAGAAATTTTTATAACAGGAATAAATGGCATTCATTCAGTCCTTTATAACACCAGATGCTGTTTGAATAAAATTTGGTTTTATGATAGCCAAGACATTAATGAACTTACTCATGATAATGTGAATCATTATCCAAGGCCCCTGCTCTTAGCAGAGCATTGACAATTGTTTGAGCAGGACAGGTTAGAACCTATGTGATAGTAAGCAAAAAAGTAACTATGTAATCGTAAATGTTTGGGAGTCAAAGGACAAATTAGCAAACTGTGAATAATAGTGTGACTGTTACTGTTGCTATTTTTAAAATGTGTGAATAATAAGTATGTCAAAATTATTAGTTCTGTACATGATCCCATAGAATATATTAAATTTGAAAGTCAATATTAGTGTAATATATAGTCATAGCAGTTAATAATTTGAACCCTGTCACATATGTGCTTTGGTTCATATTACCATACGACATTAGTATGACGAGGTCAAATGAGCAAACTGGACCCCAAAACACGCCAAAATAAGAAGGATTGGAAATGTTTGCTTGAAAGAATAACGAAACGTAAGACCTAAAATAAGATAATGAGTTAGTAGACCTGAGACACTGTGACCTATTCTAAGCCATATCACCCAATGTCTTCAGCAACTGATCACAGTTGTCGCGTGGACCCTAACTAGGTAGCCTGAATCTGCCAGCATGATGTGGACCATCAGTGAATAACTTTATAGATTTATGTGACATCTTGGTCTGACTGTTAGCATTTTTCTAATAACCTGCACTTATATTCGCCATCATTGTACGTCGTAGAAGAGTGTGGGTGAAAATACTTAATACATGTTGCAACTATCTAATTCGATGAAGAATAACAACCTGATCAACTGATTTACTGTAGAAGTACTCTGTACCTAACCACAGTTACTAATATATACAGCCTGAGATAAATAAATGCATCTGTAAAACGTAATGAAAACGGTGAATTCTAAATACCAAACAGTTCCAGTGGACATTTTAGGACAATTTTGTACTGCTGAAAATATTTGACTAATGTAATAAACTAATTAATAACAATTCTCTATCATTTCTTCATGAAGTCTGAGCAAAGTAATACAAAATTATGTAACTTAAGGCTATGTAGAATTAAGATCATTAGGAAACATTAAGACATCGATGTGACCACAAGTTCTTTTCGGCTCTCTCAAATAAGGTCATGTATAGTACCTGTTCTTTGCAGCGTAATTTCCATAACGGTCTCTAAACTGAAACCAAAGAAATTACATGCATATTTTGTGTGAGGACAGGTGATCTCTCTCTCTCTCTCTATATATATATATATATATGTATATATATATGTATATATATATATGTTTATATATATGTATATATATACCCGCTTTGTTAAGAGTGAAAAACTCTTTCACTTAATTTCAAACTTCTGCTTACCAAAAAAGCTACCCTTCTGTCAGTCAGTGCAGCTGTAGGTACAAACACGATTATGTTAATATATTTGTAAAACGAATTTCATCTATAAATTTCATCTCATGCAATTATCACTTCACAAGGCCGTGATTAACGTCTAGTCGCACATTAGTATATTACATATTTACATGGAAGTACGATGTTGGTTAATCTATAAATATGTTATCAAAGGGGATGTCTGATAAATTACATGGAAATGTCAATAATAAAGTCAACTATATGAAAAAAGTCATGCTTCTAATAAATTTTTCACCGATATGAAATGTTTCCTAATTAAGTATCAGGGGTTCGTCATTAGCATTTCATTCATGTCTTCATATGTACTGGCCATTTTTAGTAATAATATAGATATCGTTTCTGATGGATCAAACGTTTATGTATCAAGCAATCTAGGTAGTTTTGGTTATGAAAAAGCTAATAAAACTGATGGAATAAAATTGCGTAATTCTAGAATTCCGAGAAAATATACTCTTAAACTGACACTTTATTCATAATGGAAGATTTCCGGATCAGTTAGAGATGAGCTGTAAACATGGGACAGTAAAGTGAAACATGTAGCTATTTGTATTAATATCTGCCCGATTATATCGCAGGAGAATCAGACCCATATTTCAATCTTGTTTATTTAACAAAACGTTAAAAATCCATGAAGCCATAAGTTTACATTGCGTTTCAAATGCTTTAGCTGTGCTAAATTTAATGCTCAATCATAAATAGTTTCCACATTGTGTTGCAATACAAAGGTTCTCCTTCCATTATATCTTTGTGTCTCAAAACTATGTGAAAGCGTATCCCTCTTTATCTATTCTTTTACTATTATCATTTAACAGAACTCTTTTTTCATTTAGATGGCCTTAATTTACTTGCTTGAAAAAGATCACACCAATATATTTTACAATGTAATTAGATTTCTGACATTTTATTTTCTATAATTCGTAGATTTTCTATCAGATTTAGCCGTTCTACTTTAAAACACAAATACTAACAAATTAAAGTGTTTCCATATTAATAATTCAATAATAATACACGACTTCATAGCTTTTAGAAATGAAATCGGTACCAAGGAAATTTGTCTCACAGAAATATTATTTTCTAGACGCATCAGCTAATTCAATTATTCATCTTCATTTTGTTAGTTGCTCATATCCTTATAAGTTTAGTAATACAGAACTCGAATGTCCGATTGTTTAAAATACTGACTGTTTACACTTCCATTAATACAGTTGTTATTCACATTGAGTTATTGAGTTTAGCATTGTCAAAGTCTAATTTTAATTAATTCGTATCCGTTATTGTGAATAACACATTAGTTTTGTCGGTTTCATATAAATCTTGGTATCATGTACCATGCTTAGCAAGTATTGCAGTGTATAAAACATGATGAGAATGGAATGGTCTTGGTCTAATTTATCTGCCACTACACTTGACATTCTCAGTTTTGATTGTAAAGGTCATGGAGATGCAATAGTACACAGTTGCAATAAAAAGTGGATAAAATGTACTACGTAGGTTTATAATATAAACCTGATTACAGATTTTAGTAACACCTAGAGAAAGTACTGTTGCATTTTACAGGAAATCTTAAAATGCTATTTAACTTCTTAAGAGTAGATAGAAGTTATGATCATGGTTGAATAACTGATTGTGTCACTTTGTTAAGACTTCTGCTGAGTAAAATAAGAGAGAAAATGCTTGGTGTGGTCATTGTCTTTTCAGCTATTCCTTAAAAATCTTCAGTTTCTGCACACCATAAGTTAGAACTGTTCTAAACTCAGAGGATTTCATATAACGAAAGGAGAAAACTAAGAAACGGGTTACAAAACATTCATAAGAATAAAATTAAGGTAAATAGTTGAACAACGGATTAATTGTTTTCAAAGCACATCCTTTAATACTGTTGATACCATAAACTCTCATGTTTTTCTTTAATTTAACCTCAATTTCAGCTGTGTAGAAGGTAAGGACCTTATTTCTCAATACCTTTATAAGAATGCTGAAGATTGTCTTCCTATCAAACTTATTGTGTAGGTTTAGAACCATAAGTGCATTAGAACAGTATAGATTTATCAACTTATGCATTTTGTTTGGATGCATGTTAGCAAAAACATTTATACGCTGAACAGTACTTACTATTTCTTAAGTTAACACTAAATTATTAGTCAAAAGTGGAAGTAGAATTTAATTCCATACAGATATGAATTACTAAATACCTACCTTGTAACCTAGTGGTGCAGTATTGATTACAATTATATGTGAAGTTGTAGATGCTCTATGCAAAAGTCATGAATTTATACAGTAATGTTTTATAGTGCTTTCTGGATTTGGCTATGCTCCTGCCGATGCCAGTTCGTAATGATACTAACCAGCAAGACTAATTGCTTCAAGTGAAGGATTTACAAAATATTCAACTTTAAGATTAACGAAATTCAAAAGAACAAGATTTTTGTTAAATTATGCCCATCAGAGTAACTTTTAGATCAACTTTTGTAAATAGGAGTCACACTGTCGAAATAATAATAAATAACAGTTAAACAAAACATACAGTGGGAGAGTTACCTATTTTAAGGCTTTCAGTTCCAGTTTTAATAGAAAGATGCCACATAAGTAGTAGATAACTAAAAAATAAATATTCTGTTAATTTAAATGTCCCTCCAACTTTTGGGTCGTTAATCATATAAAGACAAAATTAAACAACAATATGAAAAGTGTTTCGCTATACATTACTTGAAATAAATGTATTTCATTGCGGTTAGGACGTCCGTTATCCATTGAACCAGCTTTGATGGTGAATGTAAGTAAATTGTTTACTGGACATATATTTGGAGGAGCTGATCGGTAGCGCGGATAAAGTAAGTGACTAATTCGGAAACGTTCAACTTCACACTATGTGCATCAATAAAAAAGATAATTGTTTCAGCTCGTTAAATAAAACAATGGATAAGTACTTAGTATTTATGCATTAATATACATTTTGTTTAAATGAAATTCTATTTGCTTAAACTGTCACTGTTTAGACGTTTTACACTGTTTTTCATGTTTCAAAGGAATCGTCTAAAGTAGGATATGTCATTTTATCGAACAAGAAGGAAAACAACTGAAATTTACTTCCTTGTGTTATAAGAAAAGTGAATCGGTTGACAGAAGATAAGATGAAAGCAATTCTAACGAATTTAAACTAGACATTTAGGATTTCGGTCACATATTTACGTGATTATTATTAAATATTACTCAGTTTTGGAGTTAAGTCAAAATTAGGTATCAAGATACAAAATTCATTCACTAATTTTCTCATTTCTTCTACTACTATACAATAGCTAAGTTTATGAATGATGTTTACCACTTCACGAAAAAATATTACAATATATGTAAATTTGACTAAACGACGTATTTTTACTGTCAACTTTTTAAGTCACAAACTTAGACGTTGATACATTTTTTCAAATCTACAAGACTAATTTTACTTGGATTTAGCTAGGCACACTTTGATAACAAACTCAGTTTATCTCCAGGTTGTATAATCTTTAGTTGCTATTATTATTGAAATTGTTATTAAATTATTTAATCACAAAGTGATATACTTTCGAAATAAAATCTAAAATAATTCTTTTTTCAAGTTATTTGTATACTCCATAAAAACTAAACCAAGCCTCTTTATTTTCAATGTTCATTCTTAATCTATAGTTGTTACTGTTGGGGATTCAAAATTCCCAAAAATAAAATCGTTCGTTAAATCAAGCGAAAGGCGTATTGATTTTCTTGTAAGATTGATTTGTAAACTTGCATCATTTAATTCAATTTCAAATGTGATATATATAAACATTGTTTGCTAGTTTCGTCTGATAGATATATATTTTGATCCAGGATATAATCTTCCTACGAGTCTAGTCTTTTGGAGTAGCTGTGGGTTGGGAAGGAACAAATCGTGGTATTCGATTTAAGTACAAGCATCAGAGATAATGATTCGCGCTAACCGTATCGACTATCGAGAGAATCAGACATAGAATCCGGCTACCCTAGATAATATAACTGTATTGTGTTGCGGACCGCATCGCAATAAGTAAGAACCCATGCGTTTGTCTCATCTAACTGAAAACATAACAGTTACTGACGTTTTTGAAATGTTAGCAAAAACCTAATAATAAAAGTAATATGTACCTCTGATACAAATAAATATTCTGAACTAAACCATTCATTATTATACTTACGTTTCCATTACGCGGATCTCTCAGGATGAGGTATGGTTCACTATCGTTGTTGTCAATTGACATATTAAAACTGCGTACATGTGTGTAGAATTCTTTCATCAGCAATTCAACAGCAGTTTGTGTGTTTGGTAACATATTTTTAGGAGCCACCTCAAATGTCCTCAAGTGTTGTACTCTATAAGTGGTCGCAGATTTGGTATTATCTCCAATTTCATACATTTTTCCACAGTTCTAAAATGATTATATTGATATATGCAGGGGTTATTATATACATAATCTATATAATAGTGCATATCACACGCTAAACTGAATAATTTTACTTTAGATTAAGTATAGAATAAGTTTTTCATGTTTCATGGAATGCCGCATTTATTGTTTCAAAGTTCAAACGACTGGGTCGGGATAATTTTACTTATACAGTTATTATTAATTACTAAACGCTTCTAGTAATAATTAATTTTAAAAATTTCCTAACTGGAAGCCGTTTGCTGACAACTTACTAACCCCTTCACGCTTAGTTTCTTGGTTACGGTTGATTATCCTGA
This sequence comes from Schistosoma mekongi, assembly GCA_034768735.1. Taxonomy (NCBI): domain Eukaryota; kingdom Metazoa; phylum Platyhelminthes; class Trematoda; order Strigeidida; family Schistosomatidae; genus Schistosoma; species Schistosoma mekongi. Next base: position 73,492,167 of record CM068306.1, on the reverse strand, counting down.
TATTGTTTATTCACCTTTTGCAATCCAGTAACACTTTCGTCTAGCATGTGAATTCCAGATCTGGCGTAAACAAGTTCGCCTTTGGTTTCATGGTTTTATCATGTTGGACTAGGGAAATACATTGGTTGAGAGCTGTATATCTCCAAATAATAATTCATATGTCAGTAAATCATTAGTTGAGTGAAGGATGTCACATTAACACATACATCAAGGCCATTTTCTGTTAAAGCCAATCTACAATCATAACAACATGAGATAAATAGATGAACAGGAGAAAAATGTGGTATATTTATTTAGCATTCTCTCCCATTACTTTCCAGCAACACGCATAATCTCATTCTCAGGTTTGCATAACAAGTTGGCTCTATTTACGCGACTGCTAAAGTCAGGAAGGATGTGAACAGCAGGTTCATCATAGTTACGGAAATGATACAGCAGTAGACATCCACGATCCACTCAGTGATAAAACCCATGACCTCCATGTTTTCAGTGATTATTTAAGGTCAATTCGTGATGTAAAACTCTAAGTTTAATAACATCCAATATTTACCTCATTTAGGTTACCAGCATCTGAATGACTGTGAAAGAAGTGAAGTGTATCAAGTTTCCAATACAATTTTATGAATAAACTACGTAACTGGATAGATTTTTGACTTTGATTTCCTGAAATCAAATGTCTCTGTCAGTAATTAAAAAATTATTACTTGTGTTGACACATTTCCATTCCTTTAAAATAATTTCTAAATTAAATAATACAGTCCATACACATTAAGTATGAAATATATAGCTTTAGTCGCATTAATCGATGGATTAGTATATTTTGTGCGTTGATGTCACTGTGAAAATGGTTTTATCATGTTTATTCAACCTAGTTTACTATTTTAATATTAGTTTGGTTACACCATCTATAATTATAAAAACGTGTTAGTGGGAAGTTGAATTATGTAACTTTGTATACAGTCAAGTGATAAGTATGTGTTCTGTAATATATTACATATTCAGAGTGAAATAATATCTACAAAATATCTTTCATCTAAGTATAAGACCATTATTCATTTTCGAAATTAGGACAAAACAAGAACTTCTCTGCCCTTAAACCAAGATGAATTCATTGAATTTTTTTACTTATTTATAAAAAATTTGTCCATCCTTATTAGTAGAGGAACCTAATATTATGGCATTTTTGAAGATTTTAACCAGTGATATAAAACTCATATTTAATTTACTTGAGATCACCTCCTCACAGTTTCGCATGTCTGAGAATGCTGCATGGTGTAAAGCGTAGAGTTTGTTTTCTGGATAGATTCACAAAGGCATTTCTGAAAGCTGTCATTTAATTTTTCATGATTTCCAACTGTTCCATGGTTTAAGTCGGGACGCGAAGTAAACTACTTTTATGTTAAAAATCACGCCACACATCTCATCCTAATTAGCAGTGGTAAATATTTTTACTTACAACATTAACAGAACGCGGTAGAAAAGTGCCAAAGTAATTTCTAGTCTTTTTATCTAGTTAATTCTACATCGTCAGTCATTTCCCTTAGTAGATACCTTGATACACAAAAGTAATGTGTTAGATAAACATCATTCTAGTGCGCACACACTTTTACATTAATTTAGTAGTACGTTCAACGAAAATAATATAATAACTGTTTTTTTAATATTTCCAAGTTTTAGTTATCGATTATGTATTTTTAATTTAAGTTAGACTGAATTACTTCATGATTGATTGTCTAGTCAATACTTCAAGAATGCAACATATCGATTATTTGCTTAATGTCGCTAAACCCTAATCCGAAAAACACTTTATGAAATTTTAATGATCATGTGCAGTATAATTATGCATGTTCAATAGTTATTGTTTTTTTTTCATCCAAACAAGCTATCCAAGTAAAAATTTACAATTAATTATGATAACCTTTAGTCACGCGTTACAAGTTGCTCATACCTTGAAGACATCTTTTTCATCATGATGCTATAATCACTAACTGCTAGCCAAATTATTGTATTAAGAAAGATGACAACTTTTCTTTTTAATACTTATTTATTTGACCTGCATTAGGGATTCAGCCTTAGAACGTGATACTCCAATAATAATGGCTTTGAAAGTCCAATAGGAACCATTTGAAATAATTAAACATTTAACACTGGATTTGATGTAACTTTTATTATAGATCCGTAGGTAAACGCAATTAATATAATCAACATAAAAAATAGAATTTTACTGGCAAGTTGCGTATTGTGTGGTATAATCACTTTGGCATATTCCATTTAATAGCATATTTCAAGTGGTCAGTCTACAAGCTCTTGTGAAATTTTAATGCTAAACATATCCCAAACAAAAGTTAACTTAGGACCATTATATTTGGTTATCCAATAGATTGGTTTGAAAAAATCATTGAAAGCACTCATGGTATATTTATGTTAGCATCATATAAATAAAATATTTATTTCATATAAGCAATGATTTAAAAAAAAATGAGACTGTAAATCCCTAGATAGAAGAATTAAAGAGCATTCCAAACTGTCAACTTTATGCCTTCGTTATTCTTATTAATTTTTCTATACGTATCGAAATGTAATGTATAACAACAAACATTTTCAAAATAATTAAATTTCACGGAACCATAAAGTTTAAAACATCTGTAGAAGAGATTAAAAAGTTTCTTATCACTAGGAGTAATAATAACAACGATGATTTTTGGGAAGCCCAATCTAACTTCTTGAATAATTATTGATTTTAATAACTGAGTAAAAGTTACGGAATGATGAATAGAAATTATGAAATCAGAAGTTGATTAATACCTATTTACTTATAATCAGTCAATTTATGGAACTAAGTTACAACTAGAATATTTTTTTATTCAGGTTCATCACAATGATTTCTGTTTTCAGCAAGTGACCACTGGTAAGAGTAAGACATTTGAGTTAGCGATAGAGAACGAATCAATTAATGACTGTGTCAGCGTTTAATAGAACGAACTACTTATAGTAATACTGGTTGTTATACTAAGCAATTTGCTAACTTTATGCATCCTTGAGTTATCACGAAAACTAGTACGATTGTATGAACTGTTAGTTATAATACAACAATCGATGATTACATAATGTGCGTTTCCATATATATATATATATATACATATATCACTAGTACAAGAATCATTATTATAACCGAATCTAAAGATAGTAATAATCTATTACAAAATTGGATTAATGGGAGATTTATTTGAAATAGTTACCAACCAAACTATCTTGAAGCCAATTTAATTTGGTATTTATTTCACCCTTAATTTTCATATATGTTGAAAAAAGAAGCTATGATATTACATAGCATCACTCTTTAGGCTAATCCTTCATGAAAATTTATTTTTATGTTTTTGTTTCATTTAATTCACACCCAGTTAAACTCTAAGAAAATCTATTTCTGCAACAAAGCTACTTTACATTGTGCACTAAGCGTAAATTACTTTGTTGTGCATAAAATCTGTGACACAAAGCTTTAGCATGCAAAGCGAAAGACAAATAAGTAATCTAACGAAAATTAGACTAAAAAATATTACTTGATTGTGATCTTAAAAGTATATAGCACATATTCAAACCAGGTCCCTAATTATACGTATCATTACCAAGGTTAACTTTGATAATTTCAAATAAATTGAGTATTGGATAGATTGTTTATAATAAGTGATATATATTTGTAAAATTCCAATGAGTAGAAATTAAAATTTCTGACGTTTCGCGGCTTAGTGCAAGTCGCTTCTTCAGAGAAATGAATAGACGAATTTAATTAACACAAGAATAAATAATACAATGGAACAAATTAAAAACAAAATAAACCCGTACAATCAAAATGCGAGTTTGATCGTGTTATGATGTCAAGTCATATAGGTCAAGGTGGTTTGAGATGAGACTTGCATGTACATGTTAGTGTGATGTGTGAGGAAAATATGTGAAAATAAATTGTATGTATGTTCATGTGTCCCTAATTATCATAAACAATTTAATGGAGCAATATACATATCTTCAATTAAAGTAGGCCAGTTTGAGTTAGTGTTGATTGATGTTCTTCTGTTAATACTAAAATGATGTGTTCAGAGGAATATATGTGGCTTAATGCTTATTTTGAGTCATGTACCAACAGTACGCATATAATCTCTTCAACAAGGGTTATCACATTTAATTATTTAAAGCTATGTTTTACTACAGTAGTATTCTGGCACAATTTAGACATAAAGAATTTTCTAGACTAAACACAATATGCATTCAGTTCCATATTTGTTAGTATTTAACAATATAAAGTGAAGTAAGGTTATGCAGTATAAATTTTAATTCTAAGTTGATTTGTTTGTATCTAATGATAGGGAATATACTTAGACGTAACCGTGTCGGCTTTGAAGCAGTTACCCACCGATAGCAATGGATGAGTTCTCGCAAACCACTAATGATTTGACTGGATTAGAAATATCAACCTCTGGGAGCCAACTCAGTGGTCTAGTGTTAAAGCCTAGCGGCGGAACCAGGAGGTCCTGGGTTCAAACCCACTGGGGTCTGGAGGCGCAAAGCTGAAAAATCCCATACAAGGACGAAACAGCTGTTCAGTGTTTGTAGGTGATCAATGGTTGTCTAATTCAGACTAGTTAGTGATATCAAATTGACAATATACTAATAATTATGATCTAACTGTAAGCAAAATGAGAAAGCTGAAGGTTTGACTCTCCACGTAACAAATACACATACTTTTGACTGTTTGAAAGAGAAAAAGTTCTATACCGATAATAAGATGCACCAAACAGATAAACACCACTAAAAGCATGACTCCTATTAAGTAGGTTTATATTGATTGACTCGTGGCTTTTTCTTTTTACAAACAAGAGTCAACTGAAACACATTTTAAAAAGGCTTCGAACTAAGCATACTCTCTTGAAACTGTACGGCAAATTTACGAAAAGTTAAGTAAGCTTTAGGATGAACTTGTATATTCCCGTTGATTTGTTATAGACTGAAGCTGGTCAGTCATTGTTGCTATATGCGCATCCTGAGCGGATTACCTCGATATAGTGAATTTTTCACAAATATTATATAAGTTGGATTGTGACTGGCAAGTGGAATCCAGGACGCGCGTTTCGTCCTATTTGGAACTCATCGGCTAGATGTACCTGCATCCCAATGTTGATGTTCACACTTGCCAGTCACAATCCAACTGACTGTCAGTAGTCTAGTGGTGAACACGGTGGCGTTCTACACTAAACGGACTGAGTTCGAATCCCACTGTGAACACCAACATTGGGATGCAGGTACATCCAGCCGATGAGTCCCAAATAGGACAAAACGCATGTCCTGGATTCCACTTGCCAGTCATAATCCAACTTATACAATACTTAAGTAAGCTTGTTAACTAAAAAGACACTAGGAAGATAATTCTGGTTTTCACAGTTCTAGTAGGAAATTCTGGATACATTGCGTTTTAGTTGAGTAAAAAGTTACTTTGAACCTAATTCCTATTTGTGGCCGTAATGCCTCTTGTAGTCGTATGATCGCCGAACACTCAAATATAACAGTCTTACTTTTATGGCTTAGCTCTTATCACTAAACAGAATTTCGAAAAAGTCTAAGTTAATTTCAGACTGATATTAAATGTTTTTTTAATGAACAGAAGATAAATGTCTACATACTTCAAGATAACTGTTATAGAAAAACATATAATCGGTGCATTTTTCGTATGGTTCGTTCATTCAATAAACAAGTAGTATCAGAGTTTCTAAACTAAACTTAAGGTCATTTTCTTTAGTGGTGTCCACTGGAAAATTCTATAGAAATTGATTAACGTATAGTATTAATAATTTCTAATGTGATTCTACGAAAACTTCTGGATTTTGTACTATATGGGATTAATCAAAGACCATGACATTTTATTGAGATGTCGGTGTTTTCATAGAAGTAATTTAAAAGCAAAATTTTCTACTTTCAGATATTTTTCCTTCTCGAGAAACAAACAAATACTACTTGCAAACGTAATTCGAAGGGCTGATGCGAAGGTTAAACATTTGAGACAAACTAATTGTGGATAAAAGTGACATCTTGTCTATGATTTTAAAAAGTACTCTAACTATCTGATGTAAGAAAAATGCTGAACATGAAATTATGAAATTGTTTCTTAACAGTTGTGCAACTATACAGGTATTTACTTCTGAGAATGCTATAACAGGGACGAACATTTGTCTAACGGTAGGTTTTTTGCAGATTCTCCAACAGACTTCAATCCATTATGAAAATAAAATGCAAGAAAATGATTGTGACTAGGAATTATTCTAAACTATTTGTCAGAAATCTTTATAATGTTATTACTGTTTAAAATATTGGTTAGTATCATCAGAAACTATATTAAGACGATGCTTCATGTCTATTCAGATAGCAGTGACTTTAGAACTGAATATGAGTATGATAAGTAGTAGTGAATTTAAAAAAGACATATTTATGTACCAGGATTTATTCTTTTATAACAACAAGTAGTCCACTAACTATCCAACATGTTTCTGACTTCTTCAGTAACCAAGTGATTTGCAGCTTGCTTGAAACTTTGTTCTGTCGACTTGCACTTTCGATTGTTGGAGTGTCTTTTGATTTACACTTGTATTACTGCTAAATGTTGCTGTTTGCTGTTATTATTGAATATGTCTACCTTCTGTATTTAATGAGTCGCTATCATACAGCGCATGTGTAATTAAAATATAATTTGCTTAAGAATTTCATTTCCGTCTCATTTTATGTGAATATATATGATCACCAATGACCCTGGCATATATGTGCATCGGTCCACGTTGCCATACCTCTATGGCACCTCAAGAGTAACACCATATTAGTAAAAGTTACGTCAATGATAATAATAACGAAAACGAAGAAGAGTGAACATAAAGAATATGGTTTAGGGGTAGAGAGATGGAGAGTGGAAAGATAGTTATGATACAATTGCAAGATCACAATCACAGGGAGGACAATCCAAGGATACATCTGCGCCATGGTGACTAATTCTTATCCATGTCACCCAGCGTTTTTAGCCACTGGTTACGGTATTCGAAAGGACGATAACCAAGTAGTCTGCAGCAACCACACGACTCAAATCGGCAGTCAGTGACTTCATGGACTAATGCCATGTTTTGGTTTGGCCGCCACTAACTCTCTTCCATCCTGCTCTTATATTAGCCAACATCGCGCATCGAGGCAGACAGTAGTTCGGTATATGAAACACATGTCCAACCACCTCAGTCTATGAAGATTCACAACCTCATCGGCTGATTTACCAGCTTTCCCTCACACCCGTCGTCTAACCTCGTTATTGCTTACTCGGTGATCCCAGACAACGCAAGCGATGTTTCGTAGACATCGATGGTCAAAAACTAATAACCTTCGAGTGTTGTCTACTCTTAATAGCCACATCTCACACCCATATAGTCAGACAGAGCGAACTGTTGCGCAGTACACTCTCCCTTTCGTTGAGAGACGAATATATCGTCTACGCCATAGGTGACGTAAGTTTGGCAGACGCCGAAAGAGCTTTTTGAATTCGTACTGAGACTTCGTCTGAGATCAACCGATTAGGGTTGATCAGACTTCCAAGATAGGTGAAGTGGTCGACGTGCTCAACTACCTGACTCCCTATTTTCATCCCAGGTGTTGACAAAGACCAATCCTAGAGCAATAGTTTGCATTTAGAAGGGGGGAAACTCATTCCGAACATGGTTGCACTGGAGCTTATTGTTGTTAAAAAATTCTGCATCGTAACAGCGTCTTCGCGAAACGGGACTATGTCATCATAATATAAGTCAATAAGTGGGTCTCCTGGTAGGAGGGCAAAATCCTAAAATGTCAGACGCTGAAAGTGAAATTTCCAACAGTAAATCGATTATGAAATTAAACAAAAACGAAGATAGTGAGCAGTCTTGACGAAGAGCACTTGATGTCACAAGTTCAGATGACAGTTGGCCATATACTCCGACAAGAATAATAGTGTTTGAGTAAGGAGCCTTAACAAGTCTAATACAATTTTGGGGTGCGCCTCTCAATAAAAGACACTGCCATAGAACTTCACGGTCTACGGAGTCAAATGCCTCCTTCAATTCAAGGTAAACCACGATTGTCGGGTGGAAATTGTCCACTGTTGACTAGAGTCAGGAGGTCGCCATGTTACACGATGTCTCTCCTTATGCTTAAAGTTCGTGTTCGCTAGCTGAAGCAGACGGTCGCCGTTATCCGTTCTCTGAGCTGGAACGCTGAAGCATCCACCTAAATGTCTTTCAGACTGGTTCAAACTACTTATTTGGGCGTTAAAATCACCAGCCAAGATTACCAAATCTGAGTGTTTGGCCCTATGAAGTAGTTCAGAAAGTTTTCTGTAGAATTCATCTTTCACTTCATCCAGGCTGCAGTCGGTGGGAGCGTAGGCAGAAACAACGAAAAGACAACGGCGTGTGTCCCTATCTTTCCGAGTTCTTATTGAACCATTTAGTGGGACGGCACATAGGCGACTGTCGACAGGAATCCATTCAAGAAGCGCCTGTTCTGCTTTCATACTTAACACAATACCTACACCGGCGAGCCCACGAGAAGTTGCTGTTGAATCGCCAGATAAACGAAGAGTGTATCGCGAAGGTTGTTCATTCTGACTAGGTGAGGTCAAGTGATTCACCACACTAGGATCCTGTATGCGTGTTTCGGAGACGCAACATACATCAATGGCGCGGGATTCTAATGTCCTAGCTAGGGAGGCTTGTTGCTCTATTTGACACAATGTCCGTACATTGAATGCACCAATGTGAAGTTTGGAGCGTAGTCTTAGTATGCTCGGGACGTTATTTTGTGGGCCGGAATCTTTAGCACTAATGACACAGAAGGAAGTTGAAGATAGGGATTTAGGCTTGAAGGTGGGGCAGGATAAATATTAGGCATAGAAGAAGGAGTTTGATTAAAATGGCAGTGATCTTGCGTGTTGTTAGCGGTATGAGGGCGATTATCTCTACCCAGTTGCCCACGCTGTGGGAGGGTTCTTCTTGATGTATCTAAAAAGCAAAATGGGTTAGGGTTGGCCTGAAAGACCTGGGAGCGTGACCGCAGTGCCCAAGGAACGACTGTTTGAGGCCGGTCACACACGACCTTTTTGAGAGAGGTTTTTGTTGTTGTAGCTCCGTACTTGTTGAGGCCTTACTGCCGGAGACGGAAATCCGTGGAGTAAGGTGAGGTGTGCATTTTTAGGGTCGACCTTTTCTAATCCCACCCTTCTTTTGTGGGAAGGCAGCATCACTGTTATGCTGGTTGTCCGAAGAAAACACCTTACTGCCGTCACATCTCTGTACAGCCAGCAGTACGACTTCGTCCTCGGAACTTATATTTGCTGCTTTCGGTCCCACCGCTCTTCAACCGACCTGCTTGGCATGGTAGGACCTGGAGAAAAAATTGTTCCAAACAATATAACCCCACGAAGTCATCACGATAGGCAAGCTCGACCACCACGTTAAGGTGGCAGCACAGTCGGAATTTTACATTAGAATTACTTAATTTTTAATTGTAAGAAACTTAATGAAGTCAATGTTTCCAAAAGTAATATTATTTAATAATATTTAAATATTTTTCTATCCGCAAAGTAATAAAAATCAATGGTACTATTGTGATGAAATTCTAAGTAAGATTGAACAAATCTGACAGCTTTGTTTATTTATAACTGATTTAAAACTAGATTAATTCTGAAATTTCTACAGTCTTTCATCTACTAGTAATCATTAAGATTAAGCGCTTTTCGAAATACAAAAATGTAAAGAAAATCGATTTTATGATCATACATCATAGAACAAATATTTCTTTAGGTCATCTGAATTCCAAAATATCTAATTAAATAAATTACAAAGAAAGTACTACCATATTATTGCATGCAGTAACATATGTAATTTAGTACTACGTAGAAGTTGACAATAGATTATCAATACAGAATTAATATCTCAGTATATATTCACTTTGTATAGCAGAATCATAGCAATTAAATAATCCAACTTTTACTATGTTTTATTTCAAAGATTCTTTAGAGTTAACTTGGTCCGTAATAATAATGTAGTAAAGCATAATCCCCTTAAATCACTATGACTAGTAATTAATAGAGATCTTTTGAAATAAAGTGAATAATACAAAATGAATTCGTTAACTCTTTAAAAATTGTAAACTACATAAAATAGGTTTTATTAATCAACTCTTTTTCTGGGACCCGTCGTTAGTAGTGAATCCTTCCATTTCTCTCATTGTTTTTGTTAACTATGTGTTTATCCAACCTAGTTTGTTTTGGCATACACTACTAAAATACACGATTGTACACATTTCATTATTTCGTTAATCAATTTTACAGTGATTAAATAGTATTAGTTTGGTGTGTGGTGAACAATTTCTTAAACTAGTTGTAGGTAAGTGATAATTAGTCACAAATTCAACTTACTGATTCAACGACACCAATAGACAATTATTGAAAGACGAAATAACGGATCCACAATTATGGCTCATCTTACGCAACAAAAATAATATAACTATATGCAAAAACATTCAACACAGCCGATACGAATAAAGTTTATTAAAACCATAAATTATTGATAACCATCTTTAGGACATTTGCGAACCCACGAAATTACTACCTGATTATAGAGCTTACTCGTTACTTGTCACATCTTGTATAAAGCAAAAAAACGCCCAGTGTCTTTCATTATGTATCTATATGAATTTATTTTGGAACTGCTATTCTTATTTTGTTGTATAAATTGACGCATTAATCACCATGGTATCTCACAGGTTACTTTTGATTACTGATTATAATAATCTTTAACAATTAGCTAATGAAAATTGCTGATACTCAAATTTGCATCTCTGCTTAAAGCATCAAATAAACACTATATTGGAACATCAACATCGGGATGCAAGCACATCCAACCGACAAGTCCCAAATAGGACGAAACGCGCATCCTGTGTTCCGCTTGCCAGTCACAATTCAACTTAATAAAGATTATATTGGTCTCATTTTACTGTATAAAGTCCATTCATCGAAATCACTGTGTGAAATTAGCTTCAACACGGATATTTTTACTTTCCCTTCAATTGAAAAAATTATTTAAACAGTATGGAAGAACCAAAATATATAATGAGTAAAATAATAAGAATACTAATATACTTTACATAGTGATGCAATTAATGGCAGTTCCAAGGCTGCACTGCAACCACACAAATATAAGTTATTTTATGAATGAATGCCTTGTAAACTTAATTATCGAATATTATTTATTTTCTATATGGAAGTTGTAGTCATTAGAGTCTTGTTACAAGAGAAATAATACTTTGTTGGTGTTACATTGAATCTGTATACTAATCATCGTATTTTGTCTGATATGCTATTATTTATAGTGTTATGGTTTAGCTAATCATTTACCGGTTTTATAACGATTCACTATCAATAAATTACTTTTGTCACTCACTGTCAGTTGATTTATTTTAAATAGCTTCATAAATATATATCTTCAAGTTATATTTTATTATTAGAATTTTTCGATTAAATGTATAGCCTAAGACACCATTTCGTACATAACAGACATTTTATCATGAACAACAGAATAGTACTAATACTATCAACATACCTTCTGCTTCCCAATAGTAATACTGTCTCTTTGTTTAATCGACTAAAGGTTTATATATAAAAATACTGTATAATTAAAATACTCAAATTCTATTGGAGAATAATGCCAATTAAATTATTAGTTATTTCAAATGATTGTTAACTCTAAACACAGATCAATCTAACTTCATGTGTACCATTTTGTTGTCATGCGTGGGCGTTATCGATTGTCACATTATTAAATAAAAACTCAAGCATTCTACATTTAACTTACGCATTGATGAGATGCAATTCATCGAAAGGTTTGTAACGTGCTAAGTTTCAATGGAGCATTATCTCTGGACCTTAACAACACATTGAGAATAAGACCCCAAATAATGTTTTATTTTGGTGAATAATAAAACGTAGTAGTTTGTTAACCGCATACATGCTACAACTTTATTTTAAAGATTCACACAAAAATTCCGACACACTTAATAAGCAATCTTTGTTTAAAGAACTAAGATCCATATTATTTCACTATCGATTTAAAATCAAGCTGCTGTAAATCGTGAACTAAGAATGTCTTATACCTCATCATTATTACAGTCGTCCAACACACCTACCTCCAAATATTCTCTCTCATTATATTCAAAACTTCAATCTCATGATCTTCTTCATGTTCCATATCATTTCCGTAATGTTTATCTTCCTTCTCTACATCTTCAAAGTCTATCTTCACTTCTTCATGATCCTTCAAATCTTGCTCCTTAGTTTGAATATTCCATATTAAAATAACATATAATTTTAGTTAAAGTGGCTTTTAGTATTTGCTTGTACATCCTACTTAATCTCCTCTTCATTGTTCTTTTCATCCTATCCTTTATCCGCTTCCATAAAATCCTAACTCTCGTCATCGTCATCTTATGCAGTATCTTCACCCATCTTTCATTTAAACTACTCATCAGTTTCCATGTTATTTTCATCATTCTATTTACTCTACCCCCATCACCTTCCTCATCTGAGAGCTACTACTTATCCAGCTCTAATCCCCTGTCTTCGTCTTCTTGTTGTTCTAATTATGGACCAAATTTTGTCTACCACCACCTCAATGCTCGTAGTCCTCCTCTTTATTCTCTCCCCCCCCACACTTGTCCTCATCTACTTAACGCTGGTTTGTATCATACTTGTATCCTTCTACTTATCTGTGTACAAATCCTTTTTATGCTTCTAAGTATAATGTCAAATTCATATTCATTGTACATTTCTGATTTTGATTTATCCTAGGATTTACTGATCCTCCTTTCTTAAACTTCCACAAACTTTTATGTTATCGTTAATTCTGAGTTGTTGAGTTAGTTTATGCACAACAGTTTTCTGTGAAACAAATCGTTCATCAGCTTCTGTTGCATGCTGTTAGTATTTCATGAAGCATGTTTTTCAGTACTGCTCTCATAGTGATATTATTAACTAACGTAATTTTGTAAGATTCAAACCCAATTTTAAGGCAGTCATAGGACCGTGGTGATTGGTTTAGATTGTATCGCAATTAGTGCCACCGATAAGTCCCTTGGTATATCTATATTTATAGATTTTATTCATATTTTGGTAAACATATATTACTGATTATCTCCGATTGACATGTATGTACTACGAAATGATTGTGTTTCCTTATGGGGTCCGGGTCACCTGGATAAAATATTTAATCCTTTAATTGTTTATAATTTTGCGCTCTTAATACTTAGGAAAATTCAAGTAAACTGTATTAAATCTAGGTATCGTGAGACGAATTTTAAACTCACAAGGGGCGGACACTGCGTTAACGAAATACTCGGCAATCCATAGGTCCGCTGAAAGATTTGAGTATACTCATGTTGATGTTGTGAGTAACTAAAATAATACTAATGTCAATGAAAGCTTCTTTGGTGTTATTTTTGATATACATGTAGAAAATCAGTCAAACATTAATCTTGGTATAACCTTGTAAGTTATAGGAGTAAGTTGGAAGTAGCATCATCTTATTCCCAAACTAACGAATAAGGGGAAATAAAGTAGGTTGAGGGGGGAAATAATGGAGAAATGTCAATGGTTATCGTAGATGAAATAAAGGGGAAATCGCGACAGTTAAATGGATTTTTCCCCATCGGCGGATTTTCCCCTTTATTGCAGAAGAATCTCCCCCTTCTTCCCCTTTATTGCAGACTAATTCCCTCCTCTTCCCCCCTATTATAGACGGATTTCCCCACCAAACCTTGTACCAATAATAAAGACGTTGCTCAGAAAAGGACTGATTATGCGTCCTAATATAGACCACAGCTGCTGGCTTGAGCTCTTGGAAACAGACAAACCATCATAGTTTACATAACAGTAGACATGTTGTACAGGTGTAGTGGAACCAACATTCTAAGTAATGAAGGAGATTCACCTCTAACGCAATGTGAAAATAGATACCATTACCAACAAGTTTACTGCTACAAGTGCCACTATTCCTAAGGAACTTAATTAAGTCACTAACTATCAGCCTCAGTCATTTTAGTAGATAAAGGCAACCTATTTGGAGCATGCCAGATTTTCATAGCCACTAGTAGGTAACGTTATTTGGCTTGGCTCGAATTCAGTCAAAATGGAGTCGGAACATCAACATTTTTGTCTTCACTTGAAATCATTGGATACTTTTGATTTCACAGGTTAACTAATTTATCGAGACTCATATTCTATATTCAATCTTTTGCTGATACTGATGTTACTATTACGAATGGTTATTTATCGACATAGAAACACTTCAGACGTAGGAATTTGGCTATTGCGAGTGTATTCACTTAACAGGCACTCTTAGTTTTGTTTTTGCGTCATTGCTAATTATTACTGATTGACCTTATTGTTAAATGTAGGTGTATTTTAAGTATTTACGTGGTTGTGTGCATAAAATTTCGCTTGTTCTTCTATCTTTCAGATTCTCTCGAAAACGCTGATCTAAATGCTCTCCTAATTAGCCAAACATACAAAAAGGCTAGACCATGCTAATTCATGCCTAGCAGTTTTTCCTCGTTGATACACGAGTACTCAGTTGCGTGTTGGGTGATCGTGGAATGTAGTTACCAACAAATTGATAGGCCTATTCTAACGCCGTTCTATCTATTCTTATTTAAAAGTTATTAATTTGCATAATTCATCAGTTAGCTGTTTTTCATGTATGTAAACAGTGATCGGTGGTTTGATTAGTATGCATTGTTTAGTTGTAACTAGCTTATACACCATATACTAACATTCTACCAAAACATGAAATTTTCATCATATGTCAGCAATTACTCCATCATTTCTCATAGGTGGATTCAACCATATTTATTGAGATTGTCCGTGAAAATACACATGACATGACGAGTTCCACTCAATTAATTGTTCAACGATGATCCATAGTGTTGAGATTTGGTCTGTGCACGACCGATCCTTACGGAAACCAGTTTGTTGATCTCGAAGCTGGGCATCCACTGTATCTTTCATCCTGTTTAGCAACACTTTGTTAGAAAACTCTCCATGGTACCGACAGTAGTGTGATCCCTCTGTAGTTCTCACATTTGATCAAATCTTCTTTCTCTGGTGTCTTCATAAGATATCCATCTTCCC
Source organism: Schistosoma mekongi (assembly GCA_034768735.1). Lineage (NCBI taxonomy): Eukaryota > Metazoa > Platyhelminthes > Trematoda > Strigeidida > Schistosomatidae > Schistosoma > Schistosoma mekongi. The sequence goes on along the minus strand of CM068306.1, from coordinate 73,476,932 downwards.
AGTCTGCCGGCACTTGTTCTTCCTCCCAGATCCTTTTGGATAAAATGTGGAGTACCCTTGCTGTTACATCGATATCTGACTTGAGTGCATCAGCTGGTGTATTGTCAGGTTCTGCTGCTTTCCCGCTTTTGATTTGTCTGATCGCCATCTTGATTTCTCCCATCGTTGGTGGAGTGACATCTATCGGGAAATCTGTAGGTGCTGCTTCGATGTCCGGTGGGTTCAGTGGATTTGGTCTATTTAAGAGTTTCCTAAAGTGTTCGACACACCTATTCCTTTGTTCTTGAATCTTGTTGGTTGTCTTGCCTTCTCTGTTCTTATCGAATTCACCCGGTTCTTAGAAATGTATCTGGTGAACATGACGATTGTGCATACTAAGGTAATTAGCATCCAGTATATGTGCCATAGACTTGCCCATTTCTTTCAGTAGAATTCCAGTAGAAGTCTGCTACTCATTTCTACAGTAATAAGTAATCTCTGCTGACTCTAAGTACTTCCCATTTGATAGTAGATCTCCTTCTTTCGATATTTTTTCTGAAGTTTCTTTGGTTGGGGGGATGCTAAGCATTTCTGTATTGTAGTAAAAATGTATCCAAACCCTCTATAGTTTACTGAAGGCTGGATAATAACACTATCTTTCAAACACAAAATTCCATCAGTAGTACATAGCTTTCTCGTCTGGTGAAATGCACAGGAAATCTGCTTTTCAAATTAGAATTCCACCCTTTTCGTATAGCCGATATATTACATTCAAAATATTTGTCAATTTCTTGATTCATGGCTAAACAGTTTACTGGTATTAAATGCACTAACAAGTAATCTGTAGAATTATGGGGCTTATCCTGTAATGACCGTCGTGATATATAATCCATACGTTGAACATATTTAGCATTTTGGTATGGAATAGTACAGTCAGAAGCACTGAGATCGATACTCCAATTTTGAACATCAGTGGATGGCTTCGCTCCTGTGTCGTCTACTAAATGAACAAGGTAATTCTGGATAACAAATGCCTTCTTAGCAATTTCCTAACCTATGACGCTCGATTCAACCACGTCCACCTCGATCTGATAGAAACTTTGCTATAAGCAAACGAATTTTCTTATCTTCTGACGTGTGTGGACCGATTCACATGCTGGCTAAAAGCGACTCCACTGAAAGACATCAATAATGAAATGATTGCTCGCGTTCTCGTCGAACGATGGATAGCAAACTTTGGCTGTCCACCTAAAATAACGACAAACCGTGGTCGTCAGTTTGAGTCGGGGCTGTTCCACTCTCTAACCAAACTCCTTAGAACTACGCGCTTCAGGACAACCGCCGACAGCCAAAAGCATCACTTTCAGCCACCACTAGTTCTACTCGGAATTCGCAGCGCAGTAAAAGATGTTGGGTGCAGTGTTGCTGAATTAGTCTACGGAATGACACTTCGACTACCAGGGGTGTTCGTGTAAACTGCTCCTATCTTGACAAATCTGGATTTCAATTCTTACGTGAACCGGCTAACAAACGCCATGCATTCAGTCAAGCCAGTCGAAACTCTAAAACAATCGACAGACTCATTTGTCCAACCCGCCTTAAAATATAATACACACATTTTGGTCTGTCGTGATGCCATAAGTCGATTTCAACGCAACTTATGAAGAGCTATACAAGGTTTTGAATCGAGAACCAAAGTACTAAACTTTTGGCAAGAATGTCTACGAGGATAGCGTCAGAATTGTCTGCCTCAAAGCAGTCTACTTGGAAGGCAAACCTTTTGATGTCGCGATCGCCACAACACCCTCCAAACATGACATGAACAGAGTCGCCACGCCTGAAGCCACGACCAACAAGCATGCGGAAACCTCGAAGAACTCCATAATGCCGAGAGCTACACGTTCGGGTGAGAGTGTACGATTTTCAGAACACCCGAACGAATATTGTATCTATTGATGTTCTACTAATTTCCTACATCCTACGTATCCAGAGTTTTTTTACATAACTTATAAAGGAAATAGGAAAATTCTTTTTAATTTACGATATGTATTTTACACATTTTCGTATTTTCCAAAAATAGTAAAAAACGCCTGTCAAATCAGGCGACTGAATTGATACGACTAAGAGGGTGTTGCCGTTATTTTACGCGTTTTTGTAGCTACATTGAACCGCAAAATAATTTTTTTAATATGCGAAACACACATGTCAAGGAAGTTGAACATTGGAACCACTCAATCTTGTTTGGATGCATCGAGTTCCGTTATTACCAGCCATTTGTTCTGGAACGATTGAGCGAACGTTCGGGTTACTGTTGGAGTCAATACTATTCAGAAGTACACTTCTAATTACTTTGTATATTTATTGCCCTATTTTAGACTATTGTTATTGCTATTGTTGTTGCGATTGGTATCGTTGTTGCCATCGCTGCTATTGTACACAGTAATTAATCATTTTCCGACGACTTCTTGTTATTCTTTGGGTTTTGGGGATAATAAACAAGATCGATACTCGGTTAATTAGAAAATTTTGATCAGTAGAAGCAAGACAGTAGTGTTCTGAATTCCAGTAAGCGCTCAATCGTAGCAATTCAGTCGGCTGATTTAACAACACAAATTCAAAAATTTTCTTGATTTGGATCTCTAGGCCGTCTGGTGAAGAACAGAAGAGCGCTGAAAAGTAAGAATGCATTTTGTAAAAAATGTTTTGTGCAATGACACCCTATCGTGGGCACTGATATCCAGAAGCTGCACATCATGGCAAGCTATGAAAGGTACGCTTACGAATATCTAGTGGATTGAGTTTCATCCTTTGGCTGGTACGTCATAGGGTCCTCACAAACTCATTAGGATGGGGAGTGAGCTGTAGAGGTAAATAATTACCGAAATAAATAGTTGCATAGCCTCTCGACATTGATGCTGACTATATTTGTTTTAGTAAACAGGATTAGCAGGAGGCGCTTGGTCAAGCATCACCACCAGATTACGACAGCACACAACATGGGAAGCACTTCTCTCCCTAGTTGGCCAGCATAGATATTGCCATGCCAGTGTCGCTCTACCTACGATCAAATATATTTTACCCTTCTACCTTTATTACCTACCGATTTTTTCTCTTTCGTGCTAGTGTTTAATCGTAAGAAGTTGCTATAGCTATGTGATAAACGTAACTTGGTCATATACCGAGTTTACTTCATACTAAGGTGCGCGTCTAAAGCCGTAATAATAAATTTGTTCATTGCTAAATACGACTTGGAAAGCAACTGTGGGAAGATCATAGTCACGTAAGGGTTATGGGGTTTTTGGTTAATCGATGTTTCTAGTTTTCGCGCTGGTAGTGTGTTGTTGAGCCCTTATTGGATTTTTTATTTACCACTTTTAAAGCATAACCTGGGTGTCCAGTCTCAATTTTTGTTTTCTATGCCCTTATTCTTAACATTATACGGCAATTTTTAGATCTTTATTTTGTTAATATGGTGTATCTAATTGGATACAATATGTGAGGCAGGAATGTGGAATAGGGATGAACCAGTAAGATGATGATTTTTCATATCAAGGCAACTGAGAACAGTTTAGTTGATTATGTTGATATTTTACCGCATGCTTGCTAATGTATCATTAACTATTTGCAGGAGAAAGGTTCTTAGAATGCGCAAATATAATCGGGGATGCAGCATACATACAGTGTGGGTAGTTAGTTTTTGTATTAAGACCTACACCAGATATTTGGTATTTGGGATCGACATCTAGGAAAAAGATACTTTGAAAGGGTTTCTACCCGGAAGAAATCTGCCTTAATTCCGACTATTAGAAAGTATGTCAAATGAGGGACAACAATTTGCACCAATGATTTAGAGTTATACAAGTGCATGTTAAGACTTGGATACAGTGATCAGATCGTCGTTCACAGACGACACTTTGTGGATTCTTCAACAGGAACTCACACAAATAACATGAGAGCCGTGTAGTCTATGTTGAAAAATCATCTTCACTGATATAAAGGAACCCATGGAAAATGCCCTATAACCACATGGGCAAGTATTTATGTATAAGTTACTTTGATTTTAAATGTTCACAACGTTTAGATAATTTCGAAATATTTACCAATCATGTAAAATTATTGTACACGTCTGAATAATACTTTATTTTGAAAGAATTTTCTAATAATAATATCATTCCATCGTAAGTCACTTTCTTATTGGTCAATTTTCGCCAAGCTAATTTCAAGGTCGTCCTTTCTCTAGTGCTGCCAGTTAATTAATTAATTAATTATAAAGAAATGCACTTCAAGGCTTGCAAATCTTACCTATAGATCTGACATGTACTGAGCAAACACAAAACTCCCTATGTGGATTTGAAAAAGATAGGATACACAGGTCGTAAGCTACTGAGAATTAACTCGTTAAAAGTCATAACAATAGGAATTTTATTGTCAGCCGAATTAATTAAGAGTTAGAGTTTAGTTGCATTTAAAATGTGGGAGCAGACATTAACCACAGCGGTAGTTACTGATACGTTGTAAAATAAAGCATCTCTCTTACAATTTACACGAAGTAGGAACTGAGAAGTAATTTCAAGATGTGACTAGAAAGCTATAAGTTTATCAATGACATAAAGTTTATTAATATTTGGCAAGTTCTGTTATGACGTCAACAACTGGCCAACTACTGCAGTGACGACATTACCGGAACGGAAACAGTGAGTGATGACAACGATATAGACAGTCCATTCGGTGTGTGTATGTCTTCTCCGATGCTTACTAGTCGCAAGCCAGAACGAGAAGTGTACAAATTGATACACAAATACAGTCAGTAAACTTAAGTACATATTTCAGTCGTTCATACAACCATGTAGGTCGATACAAGAAATGTAGTCAAATCTGTGATGCACAAAAGTAACAGAGATACATTAGTCACAGCTCTCTATACACACATTTGTGATACACCATTACTGAAAATCATATAAATGGGATCGAACCCACTACGCCACTATCATGAGAAATCAAGGATATAACATTCACTATAGAAAATATTATCACCACCTAAAGCAATTACCAGCCGTGTTATACAGGGAAGTGTACTGGGTCCCTCACTGTTCATTATTTACATAAATGACATAAATAACGTTATAAAATATGGCCGACTGTATTTATATGCAAACGATCTCAAGATTGTTTATATCTTTAAACAGGATTCTTTAGAAGAAGGCATGACTCTTATGCAAAAGGACCTCGAAAGCCTAACTTCCTGGAGCTAGACATGGCAAATACCACTTAACTACAGTAAATGTGGAATCATGCACACAGACAACTATAACCCCCAGTCCACCCCCAGTCTAAATGCGTCCAAGGTATAAATACTTCAATCAACAAGCGACTTGGGTATTAAATATTCCGGTAACTTAAAGTTCGCGGAACATGCCTCCTCTATAATCTCTAAAACTAGAAGATTAACAGGCTTCCTTCTTAAAAACTTCCATACAACGGAGGCTAAACTTACTTTGTTTAAGATATATGTGAGACCTATACTCCAGTACTGCTCATTTATTTTTTCGAGCATGAATAGCATAGATAGGAAACGCGAAGACAGTGTACAAAGAAGTTTCACACGCCGAATTCTTGCAACTAACGGTAACATGGACTACATGAGGAGATGTGAAACACTTTCTTTAGAGCCCCTGTGTCGTCGCCGACTACGACATAACTTAATATTCTTCTATAAAATAATCAACGGAATATCATTCTCGGCTTTCTCTCCCACGTGGAACTAAACGCCTGGATACGATCTTCGGAACTACAAGGCAACATTACTCATCAATAAATACCAAACACAATATCGCGGTAAGTTTTTTATCGTATTCTACAGCAAACTGTGGAATAAACTACCACAAAATATCCGCAATACGAAATCTATCCTAATATTCAAACGACTGATCACCCCGTACCTAGAATCGGAAGACTTGTACCAAGTCTTCGACGACTTACCAATTAACCTCGAATAAATAAGTAATGGCTTATTAGGGTACTAAAACTGCAAGCACTAAAACCATGTACGTTGTATTAAATAAAAAAACGAAAAAAACTCTGGTTTGAAACTGGTAATTTTAATGCCACCAATTAATTGTCTACATTATTATTATTATTGTTAATAACATTATTATTATTATCTGTCTACTTTATTATTATTATTATTATTATTATTATTATTATTATTATTATTATTATTCACCCTTCCAATATCACTTGAGTGACAATTCACAATTTCACCACACTGTTAATTGCACTGTTTGATCTATCCATTACTATAATTCTCTATATATTTTACATGGTTATTAGTGCATATTTTCGCTTTGTTCCAATGTACTTTATTATTATTATTATTATTATTATTATTATTATTATTATTATCTGTCTTCTGTCATCACTTATAAACCGATTCTAAATTTTGATTACAACTTGACCTTTTAATTATATTGGGTTTATTAGTTTTCTAACAAACCTATTTATGCAAAGTCTAATCTACGACTACGCAGTGAACTCTTTAGAATTATTCTTTATTTTGTTATTTTGTTATTTTTTATTTTCATTTTTCTTCTTTTTTCTTTTTTATTTACACGTCCTACATTACATTAGCGTTTATACTCTTAATACTCCTTCGCTAATTTGATTTATTGAATTATTATACTCAACTGATGAAGCCCAAAATGGTTTCTTCACAACGCTTATTGTAAATGAGTAGTATGTGATTAAAATAAATAAATAAATAAATAAAATTGTTTTCTCTTTCTGTTTCGTAATCTGTGTCACCGTCTCCTCGAGTTTATGGTCTTCTCTCGTAAGGAATTGGTCTCCTTAAAGCAACTTACTCCAAACACTGGGTTGGAACGTAATCAGTGCACCAACAACTCACTGCTCAAGACCAACCCACAAATTGGATCCCTTATCCAGATTTCAAACAGTCAGCCTCACACTGTTTCTGGATAGTCTCAAAACAAGCTTTCAGGGAGTCACCACTTGCTGTGATTAGTGCCGACGAGCAAGGTCGCTGCTGGGTCTTATGATTTGGTTTCTGAAGGAACTCCTTGGTGAGGGATACTGAGGATCCCGTATCTAGTAGTATCGTAGTCACAACCCCGTGAACTTTACCTTTAATAGTAACGAGGCACACTGATTTAACATTACATGAGGATAAACGGTAAAGGCTGGGCTTACCTGGGTTCCGGAAGCGATTGTGGCCACATCTAGCATTCCTGACTAATCGTCTGCAGTAGCTGCATTCCCTCTGACGGCCTTGGTAGTTGTTCCACGACGGCCGTCTGTTTCACATCCAACCTGACTGCCCGCGAGTGACACCCCGGCTGGGAAAGTGTTTAATAGCCGTTGCTCTCTGAAAATTATCTAGGCAGCTAGGGACTGTAGCTTGCTCCACAGTCATTACAATTGATCGATGCGTATCTGATGAACTAGGCAGTTTTCCGCAGTTAGGAATCGAAGTAATGTTCTTTTCAAACCAACTATATCAACTGGTGGCATTCGAAGAAGGTGTCCCCTTAGTGGACCAGGCATCAGCCCCTCGACAAAACGAGAGCGTACTAACTCTTCTCGCCCCATGACATCTAGATGAGGAAACGTCCGGACTGCTATTTGCTGCAATGAGTGGAGATAATCGATCGGATTTTCACTCTTTCACTGGTGACGTGATTACAATTAAATGGTCACCTGCTGAGTGTTCGTGGGTAAAGAGAAACAGTGGTCTAAGATTTTCTAATTTTGAGCAAGCAAGTTACTCTTTGCAAAGCCGTTGGTTGTTGCTCTTTTAGCTGTTTCGTCATCCAGATAGGATAAAAGATAATCAAAATGTTCAGACATTGGAACTTTACGCATATACGCTGTGACCGGAGTTTCCAAACAGAATAATCTGATGAAATTCCGAGAACTGGCGGTTGGCGAGGAGTGGAACTAGGTGAAGTCTTAACTGGAATCACCGGGGATTCGTTTAGGTTCACGTCGCGTTTTTCTGTAAATACCTCCATCATCAGTTATAACACGTGTTATTGGCAGTTATTGACAGGCAGAGGCGATCTAAAAACCACAGCACACAACGTTAGTCAGAAGCTCAAGCAAAGTGAGAACACAGAGTAACAGCCACAGGTCTTTTATTTAAAAATTAAATTACGCGGTTGTAGTAAAAAAGGAGAGGTTATTTACAAGATAGTCTCGTACGTTATCTTGCAAGTTTAATTTACACAGTGCTCGCTCTTCTTTCAACACATTTATCCTTGATCGCCCCACAATAGAAAGAGAACAGATTCACTTTAATAACGTCGTACATAGTAATTTCAACACTGTTAAAGCAGAGCTCCTTTACCAACAGGTAGCAACAAATTGTAGCTTATGTCCTCTTCGTTTTAAACATTTAATTAACCCTTATTTTCAGCCGATACTCGACAAGTATCCAGATCTAAATAAGGCGTCATCGAAATTATCATGTGTAACCAGCAATGTTACACATCACATCGCGACTACAGGTCAACCTGTATTCTCCAAAGCACGCCGACTCGCGCCTGAGAAACTAAGGTATGCGAAAAACGAATTCGATCATATGATTGACTTGGGAATAATTCGACCTTCCAGTAGCCCATGGTCATCTCCATTACATATGGTTCCGAAGAAAGATAGCAATGACTGGCGTCCCACCGGTGATTACCGACGTCTTAACGCCCAAACTACGCCTGATCGTTACCCTTTACCGCATATCCACGATTTAACGGCCACCCTGAAGGGAATGACAATATTTTCAAAACTCGACTTGGTAAAGGCGTACAACCAAATACCGATGTCTGAAAATGATATCCCGAAAACCGCTATCGTAACTCCATTTGGCCTTTACGAATTCCTCCGAATGCCTTTTGGGTTGAGGAACGCAGCACAAACATTCCAACGCTACATTGATGACGTGTTCCGCGGGCTTGACTATGTCCATGCATAAGTTGACGACTGCCTGATAGCAAGTCTAGACGAGGTAACACATATGAAACACTTGGACACAGTCTTTAGTAGACTGCAACAATATGGAGTAACCATAAACATACAGAAATGCCAAATTGGAACAACCTCGTTGGACTTCCTAGGGCATATTATAAATGCGAATGGTATACAACCCCAAAAACACAAGGTGGCGGCTATTCTGGAATACACGGAACCAACCACCATCAAGCAGTTGCGAGCTTTCAATGGGTTGGTAAGTTTCTACAGACGGTTTATACTGAACTGTGCATCTGTCATTAAACCACTAACGGATCAGCTTCGTGGAAATAAAAAAGTGGTCACAATGGATGCAGACTCAAAGAAAGCCTTTACGGCGACTAAAGAAGCAATAGCCAATGTGACTATGCTGGCACATCACAATACCGAAGCCCCTGTCAGCATCGCGGTTGACGCATCTGACTCAGCGATTGGCGCAGTTCTGCAACAATGGACTGACAAAGCTTGGCAACCTTTAGCATTTTTCTCAAGACGACTAAGCGATACCGAATCAAGATACAGCACTTTTGGTCGTGAACTGCTAGCCATGTACTGTGCTGTGCGACATTTTCAACATTCCATCGAAGGCCGGGAATTTACAATATTCACCGACCATAAACCACTGTCGTTTTCTATGAAGTCATCTTCAGATAAGTACTCTCCGCGAGAGTCGCGTCATCTAGACTACATTTCCCAGTTCTCTACTGATATACGACATATATCTGGAGCTAACAATGTAGTTGCCGACGCCTTATCACGAATACATGCCTTGAATCGTATCCAAGGTATCGACCTTGTTGAACTAGCTCGACTTCAAAATGAAGACAATGATCTTCATCACGAGTTATCCACAACAACGCTTAAACTCCAAACAAAGACGATTGGAAAAGGTAAGAACACTTTAATTTGTGATTCTTCTACAGGTACAGCCCGACCAATCGTTCCCAAGAGTTATCGACGAATCATCTTCGACACATTGCACAACCTCTCTCATCCTGGAGTTCGTGCTACGTCTAAACTAATTACTCAGAGATTCTGCTGGCCAAGGATGAATAAAGACATCAAAGAATGGGCACGCTCCTGTGTGGCATGCCAAAAGAGCAAAGTAATTCAGCACAATAAATGTCCTCTTGGCACTTTTCCAACTCCCGACGCTCGATTCAACCACGTCCACCTTGATTTGGTAGGACCCTTACCTGAATCAAATGGATTTTCTTATCTTTCGACATGCGTGGACCGTTTTACACGCTGGCCAGAAGCGATTCCCTTAAAAGACATTACTACTGAAACGATTGCTCGCGCTTTCGTCGAACGATGGATAGCGAACTTTGGTTGTCCATCTACAATAACGACAGACCGTGGACGTCAGTTTGAATCTGGATTGTTCCACTCACTGACAAAACTTCTTGGATCAACGCGCTTCCGAACAACAGCCTACCATCCACAATCTAACGGTTTGGTAGAAAGATTTCATCGACAGCTGAAAGCATCACTTTCAGCTACAAACATGCCGCAGTGGACAGAGGCTTTGCCACTAGTCTTACTCGGTATCCGAAGCATGGTAAAAGAAGATGTCGGGTGCAGCGTGTCTGAACTAGTTTACGGAACGACTCTTCGATTACCAGGTGAGTTTGTGGAAACCGCTTCCACCTCGACAAACTTGGATATAAATTCTTACGTGAACCGGCTTACAAATGCTATGCGTTCAGTTAAGCCAGTTCAAACTCGACGACAATCGACAGACACTTTCATCCAACCCGCCTTAAAAATATAGTACACACGTTTTTGTACGTCGTGACGCTCTACGCCGACCTCTTGATGCGACTTACGAAGGACCATACAAGGTTTTGAAACGTGAAATAAAGTACTATACGATCGATAAGAATGGACACGAAGAGAACGTCAGCATTGACCGCCTCAAGGCAGCTTACCTAGAAGGTAAACGCTTCGATGTCCAACTCGCCACAACACCGCCGAAACTCGACATGAGCAAAGTCGCCATGCCTCAAGCAACAACCAACGAGCAAGTGGAAATTCAGAAGAGCTCCATAACGCCGAGAGCTACACGTTCTGGTAGAAATGTACGATTTCCAGAACACTTAAATGAATATTACGTCTACTAATTTCTTTTTCTAATTTTCCACTGTGTGTATTGTGAATATCTATATATACAAAATAAAAAATTGAATAAAAATACTTTTTTTTTCAACTTTACGGTATGCATTTTTCTTTTTTTTTTACACATTTTCGTATGTTTCAAAAAAAATATATCAAAAAACCTTTTTTTATTCACGCTAGCGTTGTCAACATATTGTGCGTTTTTGTAGCTGTATTTAGCCGCCAAATTGTTTTTAATATATATGTATATATATATATATATATATATATATATATATATATATGAAAGGCACATATTTAAAAATCTTCCTTTTTTTTAATTTCCAGGACGCCTGGAAACGACTAGAAAAAGATAGAAGAGAACGATAACATTTTGTACATTTTTTTTTATGTAACGACACTTTAGCATAGGCACTGACGGCCAGAAGCTGCACAACATCCAAGCTATCAAAGGAATGTTTACCAATGTTTAACGGATTGGGTTTTATCCTTTGGCTGGTACGTCATAGGGTCCTCACGAACCCATTAGGAGGGGGAGTGAGCTGTAGCGGTAAATAATCCCCAAAATAAATAGTTACATAGGTTTCGACATTGATGCTGACCATGTTTGTTTTAGCGGACACTACTAAGTTGAAGGCGCTCGGTCACGCATCACCATATCTCGCCACGCCGTACCGAAACAAGCAACCCTCTCTAGTTTGCCAGCCTAGACGTTGCTAACCCATTGCCGCTCCATTCACGATCAAATATAACTTCTCTTCCATCCTTCATTGCCTTCTGATTTCTTGTCATTCGTAAGAGTGGGTTCAATCGTTAGAAGTTGCTCTGGTAATAATCCAAACGTAACTTGGTCATATACCGGGTGCAACTTCAATAGCAAGCCCAGACGAGGTAACACATGAAACATTTGGACACAATCTTTAGAAGACTACAACAATATGGAGTTACCACAAATATGCAGAAATGCCAAATTGGAACAACCTCGTCGGACTTCCTGGGGCATACTATTGATGCTAATGGTACTGAAGTGCACCCGGTATATGACCAAGTTACGTTTGGGTTATTACCAGAGCAACTTCTAACGATTGAACCCACTCTTACGAATGACAAGAAATCAGAAGGCAATGAAGGATGGAAGAGAAGTTACATTTGATCGTGAATGGAGCGGCAATGGGTTAGCAACGTCTAGGCTGGCAAACTAGAGAGGGTTGCTTGTTTCGGTACGGCGTGGCGAGATCTGGTGGTGATGCGTGACCGAGCGCCTTCAACTTAGTAGTGTCCGTTAAAACAAACATGGTCAGCATCAATGTCGAAACCTATGTAACTGTTTATTTTGGCAAAGTAACCAAAGACAGTAACCGTCGAAAATTGCGCTCAAATTCTATTTTGATTCCTATTGGTTGGTTTTTTTAGGTAGTTGGAGGCGAATTCAAGGAATATGCCACTCGATGTCAAGCCCTGTTAATAAATTACATTACCCAAACAACCAGTAAAGTGTAAGTAAAGGCCGATTTCAATGGTGAACAAAGGGTAAATAAATACGACAGTGTAACATTTTACGCCTGTCTGGTGTAAATAAATAGACATGTGTATTTATTTACTAATTGATCTTCCGTAATCTGTCTGGTTTGACAGCAGTACATTTCAGGGTCGTGACCTGGGCATACTTTGATGCGTCACCTGTCTGTAAAGTCAGCCTAAATAGTCTACTTAAAGTGTAAATTTGTAGACATACGCCTAAATAGTCTATCTAAAGGCAAATTAACGATAATTCACACTTTGTTCGCCTTGATTTACACTGAGCTCGCCTTTATTTATACACAGTTGGTTGTTTGGGTTTGGTACAGGTGAACAGATTGAAATGTAGTTTGCCTTTAATTCTTGTCTGTTAAACCGATAATATGACACTTCGATACTTTTGGACGGTTTGAAATGTCATTTCTTCATAACTATTTTACGTAATATGTATTGCTGCAGTTGAATACATCCACACTATTTGACATGTTCTTTTCATACAGCTGTATGCTAGCAGTAATATTTTTTACACAGTACATAGCTTTATCAAACAATGGGATGAAATGTCTATTTGGTGACACCCAGATGATCAATTATGTAATTTATAAATGTCATCTCTAAATGCAACCCTGCTGAACCTCGGATTATTGACTTTACCCTTATATGCACAATGCCAAATGTTGGGCAGTATTTTGGTTTACTGGATTAAGAACCAATCAATATCAAGTGTGCCTGACAGTGCTTTGTCTATGCATGGTATAAATTCAACTGGTTTATAATGACTCCCATTGTTAAGTATTGTTATAAGATGGCTGGATGTTGCCTGAAAACAACTTGCCGAGTGCTAGCTCTAGTATTGTCGTGGGCGGATCGTCCAACGTAGGTGAACTTTTCCGACGAATTATGCTGTCTCGAACTTTTCCTACTTGGATACAGTTTCATCAGGCACTGGAGGAGTTCATGAGTGTAAGTGTTATTAAAATTAAGTAATCTATTTCAGGAGTCGAACACTTAGTACGTTGTCACTTCAAGTCGTTACCTAAACAAGTCCGGTGACATGAAGTACCAGTATGCGCTATACTAATGCACGTTCGGTATCTCACGTCCTCCTCGGGGTGCTGGACTTCGTAATAAGGGGCGAGTTTGTTTGCTCTTATGATACTAATGCTCTACTAGGTGTAAGTATTTAGGTTGCCAGTCAAAAATAAGAGTGCGGTACTCTCCAGCTGGATATGAAATATCACACTTCCAGACAGAGCATAACCATCCATGCACTACCACCTGTATGGTAACAGATTGCTCGAGACGTAGGTTGTGCGATACTGAGCGTTGTGTTATTCAACCTTTTGTCGAGAGGAACACGGATCCTCTCGAAGTTATGGATCTGGCGCATCCAGAACTTGGCAAGGTCCTCCTTTACAGTGATATCAGAAATGTGAGGACAAAGGTCTACGAACGTAAGATTTATGTATGTGTAAATTGTCCAGGTATTGGTAATCTTAATGACCTTATACGACGTTCAAGTACAATTTGGAAGGTTGAGGTCCTTCGGGACAGTGGTGGTAATGTTTCAAAAATCATCTTTGCACGGAACGACATGGTTAGTCTTTATGGAAAGTTCCCAGAGGTTGTTGGTATAGACTCCACATATAAAACCAATAAAATGGGGTATGTTTTATGTAGTATTTTTTATGACAACTTATAGGTGGCCTTTGTATCAGTTTGTAATAACTGATGGTTTTGGCAGAGGACGAACTGTATTATTTGCATTGACGCGAACCGAAAAACGAACAGACATAAAGCAGATTCTCCAGTCGTTCAAAAATATATGGGTGACACATCGAAAACAACCACTTTTACTGTTGACTGTGCACCTGGACAACTTCGTGCTCTGAACGAAGAGTTCCCAAGAGCCTCGATCATTCTATGCTTGTTTCACGTATGCCAAAGCTTCCGGAAGAAAGTAATATCATTATATGGACAAAAGCTACCGTTTAGTTTTCAAACCCACTTGTCAAAAAATGGTTGTATCGAATGGCTCATACGCGTAGTTACGCCACGTATATTACTTAATGTTAAATTATTGTTTAGATTTTGGCATTGCGTCCGGATTATAGACCTTATTGATCGGGCTGCTGGCGCATACATACGTTCATATTGGTTGAGGTCACGGTCATACTGGGCTGCTTCTCACAATAGATTCACCCTATCGATGGGTAACAATACCAACAACCGGGTGGAAAACTCTCATCGACAATTGAAGCGTTACTTGAGGAAAAACAACCCCATAGAAATGACAGTCTGGAAAATTTGCAGATGGATTGACCATGACACACAAAAAAAACATATGCAAGGCACGTTTATGCATTGTAAATATTACAGATATGATGTAAGTCCTATCTAGACACGGTTATTCCATTTAGATTCCTGAAAACCTTAAGGTTATATTAAGGCGCCTGACACCTTTTGCAGAAGGAAAGGCTGTGAAAGATTACGAGCGTCATCGGCTTGACGATTTCTTTGCGAACGTAACTACTGCAAAGTTTAAGGAAGGCTACCACAGATTTTTTGTCGATCTCCATCTTGTTACTTGCACGTGTTGGTTTTATTGTGCATACAGACTTCCGTGTAGACACATCGTGTCCACGTTTTTATCCTCAATATTACATTCCGGTACTTTAGTTTGTTACAGTTTTTATTTCTAGATACATTATGAAATAGTGAACACTGGACCAGAAGTTATATGTTTTCCATGAGTTGCCTTGAGTTGTTCGTCAAGTACCGGAGGCGAGTGTTGAATTCCGCAATAAGTATCAGCGTCTTCATGCACGCATCGCGCATCTAAACAAAATAGACCAAACGCGAGCAATCCAAGCAATCGATGGATCACAACGAATCGTCGACAGCTTGTCCCATGAAGCTACCAACAGTGTTGTAAGGTTAAGTCATGCTCCAACACAACGCCGCTTGCAATAAAACGTACCTTCGCTTATGGAGTTAAAGACCTTTAGTCCTAATTTTTTTCCTTAACAAGTTTTTTCTAATTTGTAATACCTTTCAAATAAACTACGTCGTCACATAATGTTGTCCTTAACTTCTCTAATGGCTGACTGCCATATTGGAAAGCAAATCCTCAGATTTCCGGGGAGTATCTTATTTTAAGTGGTGCTTGGTACAGTGGGGTTATGCTGTTTAAATATCATTCACTCGTAGTGTTATGCTTTCGATAATCAGTATTTTTCGACAGCAACACCAAGTAAGTTACAGTCAAGTGTTCTTCAAGCTACATTTATTACAAGGCCATAGACTGTTTAGAAAATAGCCACTATTACAACCGAGACGAAAAATATGCGTGATAAACTGTGCTAAGGAAAACTAATGTAAGGCCTAGCTGATATCACATCTTTTGAACAACCTTATGTGCGTATAGAGTTTCATTATCATATTTTAAGTGCGAAATACCGATAGCTAAGTGACCTTTGCTTTCCAAAAGTTATTCATAGACACAATAGGCGATATTTATTAAGATCAGCAAATTTATCACCATGAAGCATATGGCAACGTATGTTAGTTATGATTATCTCATATGACGCTCATTACTTCTCTAAATTACTAACTATATTAAGCCTAACCAGTATTCATTAAATTGACTGTAATTAAACTAACTTGAATTTTATAGTTACAATACAATTGTAAAAGATAATATAGTGGTCTTACTACGCGAAATTCATTGACATTTTGGAGGTGGTGGGAATTCTGTTTTATTTATCACTTGTACTGCGAGTTGTAGTACGAAGACTTTTTACGTCCGTCCTTTTAAATTGTAGAATTTTTTACTATATCCTCATCAATCACTACAATAGTTTATTTTACAGTCCTTGAGACAACTTAGTGACGTATATTTGGTTGAAGAGAACTAGTAATTACATTGTTATCAATAAATCCGTAGGTGGTCGTATATGTTATATATATCAGATATATATTTTAGATGCTCAAAGAAATTGGTTGCTTGGCTTTTATGAAAAATGTGATTATTTTCAAATCAAAGTTTCTATACATGAAATAACACTTTGCTTCTTGCCTCTAAATACAACAAGTAGAAGGAGCTATGTCACCTGCAACTCCAAGTCAGCCGTTGCGTCGATGTTGTCAAATGTATTCCGAGAGTGCCTTCAG
>CM068306.1:73431458-73452661 GCA_034768735.1 Schistosoma mekongi | reverse complement strand
GCATTTGGCTGCCAAACTTTGTTATATATATATATATTAGTTCCCAACCTTGAACTCAAGCTCCCCCTACCCTTATCCATCCTATGGTGATGTTTATACGTGTAGAGTGCCTTTGGACACTTTCAACTGGAATCCTATCTATGTTATTCATGCTTGAACAATATACGAATGTAGGTCTTCTCCATGTCTTGAACAAGGCAAATTTAACCTCGATTGTTTAAGGGTCATCATATACTTGATTGTCATAGATAGAGTTTTCGATCTTATATTTTAGAGCTGTTGATTTTGTGCCAGTAAGTAGTCTTGTAGGGTTATTTTTTCCAGTAGGTCGTTTTCCTAGTGCAGCCTTTATTTGTATACGTTTTACTTCAGTTGTAATTCGGACGTTTTCGTTGTAGTAAGAGAGGGAAAATTTGTAAACTTATGACATTTAGTAGCATGTTTATGAAGGCTTCTTCTTACAGTAGTGGTAATAAGCATATTTTTGGGGATTCTAGGTTCTATGTATCTTAAAGGTGCAATTTTGTCAGGAGTATTATAAGTATTGTAGTAGTTAATCAGCATTATCTTCCGTGAAGTATTTATCCCAAGATACCTCAAGATATCTGAAGTAAGACTGTAGGCTCTTGCAGTCTATCTTGTGGAAGGGTTTACTAGGTATTGTAATGGGACCTTCATACATAGTTTTTAATCTGAAGCCGCAGGTGACAGTATTGTGGTCGCTACTTTAGAATTGTTTCTGTGTATGCACAGTACATGGGGTTAAGTTCACTTGTAAAAATTAAATCTAGTAGGAAACTATGAGGTTTTAGGCATGCCAACAACCTAGTTATGCTAAATGTTTTGGTTTAGTGGTGCTTTTCAATGTCTGCCTACTTGTCTGCCTAATTACTTCTACTCGTATTTATTCAGTGGGGCATTTTTTAATTGCTTATCTGACCGACTAGCCAATGAACTAGTTGATTTATTGATTTGTTTTTGCGTTAATCAGCTTATTACTATTGTCTAGTTAGGCTTGTCTGATTGGCAAGCACGTGAATCGTATTGATTTTTTAGTATTTGAATTTTCTAGTGGTGTGTATATATGATTAGTTTATAGCAGTGATATTCAGTTGTTAACTAGGCCACCTGGAGATTGCATGTAAAATAATGTGCCTCCCAATTCTGACTAAAATCAGGAGGATGATGAAGAAGAAGGTGAAATTGTTCCGGAGGAAGGTTAAGTATGGAATACAAAAAAATATTGAGGCCGAATACATAACCCATGTAGCTGATGAGAATGTAATTAATGGTAAGAATGTTGTTGATATTAATAATACTGAATGAAGTAGATTATATTGAAGATGGTGGAAGTGATGGTGATGAAGAAAGGGAAGAAGCAGCTGAAGGAGCCGTTAAATTATATGAGGAAGTGAAGATCGGATCAGAAGGAAGAGATAGCTATGTTTTTGCTTGTGATGATCATGATGATGATAGTGTCAATAATTTGATTGAGGACAGCAATGAATGTGACAGTATTATTGATGTTAATAGCGATAATAATGATAACGCTAGTGGCAATATTAGTAATAATAAAAATAACTATAATAGTGATAATAATAATGGTAACAGTGTTTATGGTAGTCATAGTATCGGTAGTAGTATTAGTGGGAGCCACAATCATATTAGGAATCTTAATTATCTTAATGATGTTGATTATGTGAACCATCATATGGATGCGATTATTAAAAATTGTTACAATAATACAACGAGTGAATTCGACATAAAGGATGATAATGAGTTTCTTAAGGAAGCAGGCATTCTATTACTCTTAGTATTGTTATTCATCCCATTATGTATTTATTATTTTTATTCACTTTTTAATTATATTCTATTTTAGAATGTGATTGATGTAAACTATTGAATAAAATATTCACTAAGAATGGATTCAGGGAATGAGAGAATGAGCCGGTGAATGAATCATCCTTAAATAACGACAAGCAATTGATTATCGTATTTGATCATGAAGAACACTGTGATTAAAGTGATTCAATTGATTAACCAATCAATTAATTAATTAATCTGTGTACAAATTGGTGAAAGAGAATATAATATCTATGAGTTATTGATATTTGTCTTCTTGATTGTTTCACAGGTAGATAGAGGGATGAATAGGTGGGGTGGGTGAGTGGATAGATAGTGTATGGGATATGGTAGATGTGACTGTAGTGAAGACGTCGGTGAGCGTGGTTGGCGATGAGGGAGGACATGGCAGGATATGTGGGTTGAGTTGGGCTGTTGTCAGGTCGTGTTAACTAGTCATTGGTTGGATTGTGTAGATTTCATGTATGAGTACATAGGCCGATCTGCTACACAAGTTGTTGACGCTTGCAGGGAAATTGCAAAATAAGCATAGTGCGATGCACGAACAGCATAGGCGTCGAACAAATCGATGTCAGTGTAATTAATAAGTGCAACGAATCGACGAATATTGTCTGAAGAAATAACATATGTCTAATAATAAGCCGCATGGAGGACTTTGTCTACAGCACATTTCATGGTTCCTGGACTGAGCATCCAACTGCCAATCTCTACACGTTTATCAGTGACATAAAGGTTATTAATATTTGGCAAGTTCTGTTATGACGTCAACAACTGGCCAACTACTGCAGTGACGACATTACCGGAACGGAAACAGTGAGTGATGACAACGATATAGACAGTCCATTCGGTGTGTGTATGTCTTCTCCGATGCTTACTAGTCGCAAGCCAGAACGAGAAGTGTACAAATTGATACACAAATACAGTCAGTAAACTTAAGTACATATTTCAGTCGTTCATACAACCATGTGGGTCGATACAAGAAATGTAGTCAAATCTGTGATGCACAAAAGTAACAGAGATACATTAGTCACAGCTCTCCATACACACATTTGTGATACGCCATTTATCTGTCTACGCTCACGTCAAGAAATCAAACTTCATATAGTCCGGATCTATCTCCGGTTTCGCTTCTGGTTTCGTTCTGTGGAGACATCTTTCAGTGAGAAGTGAGTGGTGGGAGTGATGTGTGTTGGGAGGGTGACAGTGGCGTATTAATACAATTTGAAAATGCTTACATTGATGCTTAGTGAGATGGAAAGACTCTACACTTTGTCAGTGTGTTCAGCAAAATGCACTGCATCATTTGCATATTCCAATAAGTCAATAAGTGAGTCCCAACGAAGTGCATTAGCTCACGTTGACAATATGCACGACAAAATAATCGGAATAGTCATAAAGACCGAACATTGAAAATATATTCTCAGTAAACAAAATGAGAAGTTACCAATAAGGGAATATCGGAACTGCAAATCCAGAAAGCAAGAAATAAATTCACCCCAACTATGTCACATGACATCAACCATTTGTTTGTTAAAGAAGAGGGTGTTTCACGGCCAATCACATCTCCTTTCTCATTTATCTACCTACAAGTTTTATCACAAAAATACCCAATAGGGACATTAGGATACACAGCCTTTATGCTTCTTATTATTTCATCAAATTGTGAGATAGGTTAACTTTACAACTTATCTGCATTATTATCATGCACGCCTACCTACAATAGTGTAGACTACTGTAGATTGGTGGGCCAGTTGTTAAGCAGTTTAACATGTAGGCAATAAGTCACACATTCCTACCCCACTCTACTTCACTTTGGACAACTCTGACACTTGGTGTCATTCAAGACAGACACGAGAATTTGTCCAACAAAAGTTTACTAAACTCGTGAAACTATACTCCACACTTTACTATCTAACATTTACATAGCTGGAACAAACACATTCAGGTGATAGTGGAGGTTTACCGACAAGCTGGGTGATTGTAGCAAGTGTTCAGTTCTATAGGTTAGATGATGTTGACCAGTATCAAATAGGACAAGAGCTAAGCCTGCAACTTTATACTGAGCTTCTCCGAATACCTAACACTAACACAAATAATTCACTCTGGAATAACACATCGCTACTGCCAATATCGCAATCGCTTTGATAATTAGGAATACGCTGTACTGTGTCTAACGTCAAATATGCTCTTAACGAACCCGACTTCATTGTTCGTTTCAAGTACGCGTTTCCACCGGAATCCTAGATGACGGTTATCGATGAATAAAGAAGTTCGAGTGCTCCTGTACATGTGATTGTGATCAATACTTCCCTACTATCTAATAACATCCTAGGTCATTTACACATACTATATTAACCAGAAGAAAGATGGTATTCGTGATGTCTGGGAGAAGTGTATGATTGCAACATCGTAGTAAATTGAATGCCTACAAGTGCCCTGTCAAAATACCAGTATCAAAAATCATCATCAACCCTTCATTTTTACAAAGTATGCAGGAGCAATCAGTAAGAACGCTACTCTCTGCTCCAAACACCCTCCCACCAAACACAAACCACTACCAGCCTCACAGTAAGACTTTGAGGTTTCTAATTGTTCAGCGTGATAATCCAATATATCTAAGGGCACCCATAGAATATCAACAAATCCTGAGTTAACTCATATTTTTCCTTACAAATCAAATACACTCTTCTACTCCAACTGTTTCATGACGTGTCTTCCTGAAAACACTCGATTATCGTCTCTCGCTTACTCACTTCATTTAACTCCTGTTTGCACTTCGTCTAAATCTATACCACTCACCCCCTGTACCACTCGCCACTGTTGAGTAGTGCTGATAGTACTTAATGCGACACTGACAAGCAGGGCAATGTAAGCAGCGTCAGTACACCCACCTTCCATCCCACCCCTCCTCCATAAACTATACTCACACAAAACACTCTGATATACTACGTCTACACAGCAAATTAATACGCGGTGTACTAAAGCACATGAAACACAAATCAGCTTCTAAATTATTGCTCATTAATGCCCGGTCTATCATTAACAAGCTTCAGTTTCTGTATTCCTTAATCTCGATTTGCAAACATTCGGCAGCTATTATCACAGAAGCATGGTGCCCTTCCAATATCATGAACATATCTATTTCTCTTGATGAATACCAACTCATCAAAAGCTCAAGGTCAAATGGTCGAGGTGATAGGTGCATTATGTACGTAAAAGAAACTATTGAGATTGTGCCATATAATGATGTAAATCCCAAACTTCCTAACCCATTATTGCTTACTATTGGCACAGTTAATTCGAATGTACTACTCAGCATTGTATCTGCAGATCGCCCAATTCCGATGTCCAGCTTCTTAACGACATAATAAAAGTTCTTGAACAAGTATCCTCTTTGCCCTCTACCTAAAAAATAATTGGTGGTGACTTTAACATGCTAGATGTTAAGTGGAGTTTTATGAGCGCTCCTCTCAAGTACAAAAAGTCCAACGAAACAACTGAACTCTATGGATGAACGCAAAACCTACTGTCTCCCACCAGCAACAAAAATATCCTAGATCACGTCTTCACACACAATACTACATAATACCACCTACCACTATTCATTTTAGTCATGTATTTGTAAATAGTGACCACAATCTAGTCAGTTGACATCGTTCAGTTGCAGAACTGCTGCCATATCTGCAAAATGCAGCTCAACGAAGATAAATATGAGTTACTATGCTATAAACGCTATCAAAGTGCTATCAATATCTTCTTAAACAATCGGAAAATTCCTATTCTCAACACAGTGCAAGATTTAGACATAAAATACTCTTCAACCTTCAATGTATTGGAACACAAACTCTCAAACTTCTAAAGCTAAAAAGCTTACAGAATGTTTTTCAAAATCTTGGTACTCAAGAAGTAAAGGCACTCTCATACAGCAGTTGTGTAAGACCACTGTTACAATACTGTCCCCATACAGTTGATGGTAATTCGAGAACTGACAAACTCACGGTCAACGACACAAAGAAAATTTACCGAAAGTATTTACTGATGGGATATACACGCTGTTTCACCATACTACATGTGAACGATTACGTCTTCAGACACTTTGGTTCAGGAGAATAAAGCTTAATCTCACATTTGTGTTCACAATTCTCAACGCCTTAGCATACTTCTCAACTAAGCATAATATAATGTATCCATAATCACTCATGACCTATATCTAAACTTTCAAAACAACCACAATCATGATTCAAAATAAATAAATCGCAAACTGTTTTTTGTCTACCAATAATTTATATTAAGTAAATAATGACTAGCATATATATATATATATATATATATATATATATATATACTAACATGTATATTAGGAAGTATCAACTTTGATAGCTTAATACACACTAGATATCCACATGTACTTGCACGTTGGAATTATTTATTCTTTAAATTCCCAGTTTTGCCTGATCCTCAGAAGCCTCCTATAGTGGTTGCTATGATTGAAACCGTTGTGATGGTTGGCATTACCACGTTTTTATCTCCGATGCACTGCATTAGATAAAACTGTCTGCTTTTCCTCCCTCACTTTCATTTTTAGCCACCGCTAATGAAAACTTTACTGTCCAATTACTTCCATTTTACCTAAACATTCAGATTAGTTGGCACTTTTATCTTACCATCAATCTGCCTCCTCCAAAACAAGGTCAAACTTGTCCTATCCGCAACTACTCCAATATCAAATATCTGTATGACGGAGGAGACTGCTCATACTCCATCTTAGATGTTTCCGTGAGCTCGCGATCAGTTATCGAGTTTTAAGCCAAAATCAACAGGATTCAGCTACCGTTGAAGTTCACACTAGCTGACTTGAATATTTTAGTCACACATGCTTAAAATAATTCTCAGCATCCAATATCTGTGTAACGAGATACTGTAAACCGATTGATTTCTTTGTGCTCTCATCTTCAGGATCACAGATTCAGTTCCAGGCTGTCGGTTTCTTCTGATAATAGACTAGCTACACTGCCAGTCTTGTCCTGGCAGTTTCAGTCGGATTCCTCCCCTTATTATTTTTAGCCTGTTTCCATTTGTCTTCATTACCCATTTCTCATCATTCTGTTTTATTCTCTTACTTTCCTTCCCCATTTTCAACTCCCGTGCAATTATGCATTAGTCTTTGTCTCTTCATTCCATCCTAGGAAGTCCGGTAAGTGAGTAAGGCTCGTAAGATTACCGTAGAATGGATAATGGATGGGGTTGTGGGGGGGGGGAAAGCTATAGATCAAGGTTAGGAGCGCTGTTCAACTTAGTGCACTTTAACGTTGTTTAACTCTCTATGTAGATGTTTTTAATAGTTTCCTTTCTCTTTCTATTGTAGAGCGATCAAGTATAAACCTTTTTGAAAGTGTAGAGTAAGCTTTGTGTGGACTGGACTTGCATGATGACTCATAAGACTGTTTTGTAAACAATCGATACCGTCTGTACAGCACCCCCCCAAATTCAGTTCTTAAGTAAAAGGCTCGTGACTACTATTCCATGTTCTCTCTTGGTGTGTAGTTCCTAATATTGTGTGCTGTGGTTTCAGGTCTTCCCCTCTTTTCAGTTACTGCTCATTACACTTGTTATAACTGGTGATGGAGGTGTTTACAGAAAAACGCGACGTGAACCTAAACGAATCCCCGGTGATTCCAGTTAAGACTTCACCTAGTTCCACTCCTCGCCAACCGCCAGTTCTCGGAATTTCATCAGATTATTCTGTTTGGAAACTCCGGTCACAGCGTATATGCGTAAAGTTCCAATGTCTGAACATTTTGATTATCTTTTATCCTATCTGGATGACGAAACAGCTAAAAGAGCAACAACCAACGGCTTTGCAAAGAGTAACTTGCTTGCTCAAAATTAGAAAATCTTAGACCACTGTTTCTCTTTACCCACGAACACTCAGCAGGTGACCATTTAATTGTAATCACGTCACCAGTGAAAGAGTGAAAATCCGATCGATTATCTCCACTCCTTGCAGCAAATAGCAGTCCGGACGTTTCCTCATCTAGATGTCATGGGGCGAGAAGAGTTAGTACGCTCTCGTTTTGTCGAGGGGCTGATGCCTGGTCCACTAAGGGGACACCTTCTTCGAATGCCACCAGTTGATATAGTTGGTTTGAAAAGAACATTACTTCGATTCCTAACTGCGGAAAACTGCCTAGTTCATCAGATACGCATCGATCAATTGTAATGACTGTGGAGCAAGCTACAGTCCCTAGCTGCCTAGATAATTTTCAGAGAGCAACGGCTATTAAACACTTTCCCAGCCGGGGTGTCACTCGCGGGCAGTCAGGTTGGATGTGAAACAGACGGCCGTCGTGGAACAACTACCAAGGCCGTCAGAGGGAATGCAGCTACTGCAGACGATTAGGCAGGAATGCTAAGAGATGCAGTCATAACCGTTTATGCAACTCATGTAACCCGTGTCTTCACCATTAATCTTCTTGTCATGTTAATCTTGTGTGCCCGATTACTATTAGATGTAGGGTGCAGGGCGTTGAGGTTGAAATACTACTAGACGCGAGAGCTTTAGTATCGCTTCTTAGTGAAGAGTTCTTAAAGAAACTACAGAATAAGATTCAGAAAACACGATGTTCTTCTAAATTAAATCAGAGTTAGTGGTGACACTTTGGAGTTATATTTTAAGACGTGGTTAGATTTGACGGCAGAAAAACACTTGTTCCGGCATGAATTCCTAGTCTGCCCTGCATTAACCTGGGACATGACACTCTCCGTTGATTTCATGTTAAAACACCAAGTTTCTATACTTATGAATAGATCGGAAGCAAAAATTGGTGAAGCTATGGTACATCTGCACCGTTATGAGATGCCGAGTAAACCTGTAGCTTACGTAGGGATTTCGGAATTTTTACATCAGGTACGAAGCAATCAAAAAATAACAGAAAATGATCGCCGCGCAACGACTGCTGTTCTCCAGCAGTTTAGTTCTGTATTTTGTGAAGGCATTTATGGAAACCAGACGACTACAGTACAACATTCTATTTTCACGAGGGACCATATGCCCTTTCGGCAGCCACCTCGCAGGGTGCCAGTACACTGCCGACCACAACTATATAAAGAACATGTTAGACAAAAAGATTATAGTCCTTTCATCATTTCCCTAGACGTCATCTATTTTTAAGTAAAAAAGATAGATTCCTCGCTACGACTCTGCGTAGATTACCGACGCCTTAATGCTATAACAAAACGTGATTCTTTTCCACTCCCGCTGATTGATGCAACATTAGACTCCCTAAAATGTGCTGATTGGTTTTTGACCCTGGACCTAGCATCTGGGTACTGGCAAGTGGAGGTTCGACCCCAGGACAGAAAAAACCACATTTATAGTACCAAATGGTTTATATGAATTTCAAGTGACGCTTTTGGGTTAACGAATGCTCCAGTTAACTTTAAAAGACCGATGCAAACGGTTCTATATGACATAGTACCTCACAAATGTTTGATTTATCTTGAAGACATTATTGTCTTCACTACAGTCACATCTACCATATCCCATACACTATCTATCCACTCACCCACCCCACCTATTCATCCCTCTATCTACCTGTGAAACAATCAAGAAGACAAATATCAATAACTCATAGATATTATATTCTCTTTCACCAATTTGTACACAGATTAATTAATTAATTGATTGGTTAATCAATTGAATCACTTTAATCACAGTGTTCTTCATGATCAAATACGATAATCAATTGCTTGTCGTTATTTAAGGATGATTCATTCACCGGCTCATTCTCTCATTCCCTGAATCCATTCTTAGTGAATATTTTATTCAATAGTTTACATCAATCACATTCTAAAATAGAATATAATTAAAAAGTGAATAAAAATAATAAATACATAATGGGATGAATAACAATACTAAGAGTAATAGAATGCCTGCTTCCTTAAGAAACTCATTATCATCCTTTATGTCGAATTCACTCGTTGTATTATTGTAACAATTTTTAATAATCGCATCCATATGATGGTTCACATAATCAACATCATTAAGATAATTAAGATTCCTAATATGATTGTGGCTCCCACTAATACTACTACCGATACTATGACTACCATAAACACTGTTACCATTATTATTATCACTATTATAGTTATTTTTATTATTACTAATATTGCCACTAGCGTTATCATTATTATCGCTATTAACATCAATAATACTGTCACATTCATTGCTGTCCTCAATCAAATTATTGACACTATCATCATCATGATCATCACAAGCAAAAACATAGCTATCTCTTCCTTCTGATCCGATCTTCACTTCCTCATATAATTTAACGGCTCCTTCAGCTGCTTCTTCCCTTTCTTCATCACCATCACTTCCACCATCTTCAATATAATCTACTTCATTCAGTATTATTAATATCAACAACATTCTTACCATTAATTACATTCTCATCAGCTACATGGGTTATGTATTCGGCCTCAATATTTTTTTGTATTCCATACTTAACCTTCCTCCGGAACAATTTCACCTTCTTCTTCATCATCCTCCTGATTTTAGTCAGAATTGGGAGGCACATTATTTTACATGCAATCTCCAGGTGGCCTAGTTAACAACTGAATATCACTGCTATAAACTAATCATATATACACACCACTAGAAAATTCAAATACTAAAAAATCAATACGATTCACGTGCTTGCCAATCAGACAAGCCTAACTAGACAATAGTAATAAGCTGATTAACGCAAAAACAAATCAATAAATCAACTAGTTCATTGGCTAGTCGGTCAGATAAGCAATTAAAAAATGCCCCACTGAATAAATACGAGTAGAAGTAATTAGGCAGACAAGTAGGCAGACATTGAAAAGCACCACTAAACCAAAACATTTAGCATAACTAGGTTGTTGGCATGCCTAAAACCTCATAGTTTCCTACTAGATTTAATTTTTACAAGTGAACTTAACCCCATGTACTGTGCATACACAGAAACAATTCTAAAGTAGCGACCACAATACTGTCACCTGCGGCTTCAGATTAAAAACTATGTATGAAGGTCCCATTACAATACCTAGTAAACCCTTCCACAAGATAGACTGCAAGAGCCTACAGTCTTACTTCAGATATCTTGAGGTATCTTGGGATAAATACTTCACGGAAGATAATGCTGATTAACTACTACAATACTTATAATACTCCTGACAAAATTGCACCTTTAAGATACATAGGACCTAGAATCCCCAAAAATATGCTTATTACCACTACTGTAAGAAGAAGCCTTCATAAACATGCTACTAAATGTCATAAGTTTACAAATTTTCCCTCTCTTACTACAACGAAAACGTCCGAATTACAACTGAAGTAAAACGTATACAAATAAAGGCTGCACTAGGAAAACGACCTACTGGAAAAAATAACCCTACAAGACTACTTACTGGCACAAAATCAACAGCTCTAAAATATAAGATCGAAAACTCTATCTATGACAATCAAGTATATGATGACCCTTAAACAATCGAGGTTAAATTTGCCTTGTTCAAGACATGGAGAAGACCTACATTCGAATATTGTTCAAGCATGAATAACATAGACAGGATTCCAGTTGAAAGTGTCCAAAGGCACTCTACACGTATAAACATCACCATAGGATGGATAAGGGTAGGGGGAGCTTGAGTTCAAGGTTGGGAACTAATATATATATATATATATAACAAAGTTTGGCAGCCAAATGCGGCTACGGAAACGTATAAAATATCGACAGCACTAATATCAATGAAAAAGGGTTTTTCTAATATTTTTCAAACATACAAAAATGTGTAAAATGCATACCGTCAAGTGAAAAAAGAACAATTTTATTCAATTTTTTCTTTAAAAAAGAAAAAAACTTTACGATAGGCAGAGAGTTGAAAATTAAGAGAAAATCAATACACGTAGTATTCGTTCAAGTGTTCTGGGAATCGTACATTTCTAACAGAACTTGTATCTCTCGGCGTTATGCAGCTCTTCGAAATTTCCACTTGCTTGTTGGTCGTTGCTGGAGGCGTGGTGACTTCGTTAATGTCAAGGTTCACGGGTGTTGTGGCGATTTCGACATCAAAGGGTTTGCCTTCTAGGTAGGCTGCTTTGAGCCAGTCAATGATGGCGCCCTCCTCGTGGCCTTTCTTGTCGATCGTACAGCACTCTGTTTCTCGTTTCAAGACTTTGTATGGCTATGTCAAAGAAACTTGATTCAATGAATGAATCACCTTCGAATAATTGAAGGTAAGAGATTATCGTATTTGACTGTGAAGAACGCAGTAATTGAAGTGATTCAATTGATTCATTAATTTGTGCACAAATTGATGAAAGGAAATATAGTGCCTTTAAGTTATTGATGTTTGTCTTCTTGGTTGTTTCACAGGTAGATAGAGGGAGGGGTAAATGGTCAGTGAATATTGTAAATTCCCGGTCTTCGATGGAATGTTGAAAATGTCGTACAGCACAGTATATGGCCAACAGTTCCCGTTCAAAAGTGCTGTATCTCGATTCGGTGGTGAAACTAAACTACACCGCAGACCTTGAAGTGACCAATAAGAATCAAGTTATTACTTTTGAGGTTGCGCGCGCATTTAAGTTCAAAATGCTTACTTTGGATCG
Organism: Schistosoma mekongi; assembly: GCA_034768735.1. Lineage (NCBI taxonomy): Eukaryota > Metazoa > Platyhelminthes > Trematoda > Strigeidida > Schistosomatidae > Schistosoma > Schistosoma mekongi. Next base: position 73,440,162 of record CM068306.1, on the reverse strand, counting down.
GCTTATTGAGATGTTTATTGAGGACAATATTATTTCTAATCTACAAGCTTTTGGACTACTTCGGAGAGAGTTAATTTGTGATTGTGGCCTTAATATGACTCAAATACCGTACAGAGACAGTCTGGATGGAGTAACTTTTCGATGCAATAGCTGTTGGCGAAGAAAGTCAATAAGAACAGGCATTTTTTTTAGTAAATCTAAACTAACACTGCGGCAAACCTGCATGTTAGTTGTCTTGTGGAATATGCAGTTGCCTGTTACTCTGGCATCGTCTCTTACAGATGTGAGCGAAGCATCAGCGGTGCAATGGTATCAACACTGCAGAGTCGTATTCTCAGAAATCATGTTGCGGTTGAATCTATCACTCGGAGGCGTCGGAAAAATAGTTGAAATAGATGAATCGGCCATCAGAAAGAGAAAATATAATAGAGGAAGATCTGTAAAAACCGAATGAGTAAGTAATAATTACTTTAAACTTACTGGTAGGTTCTTGGTATTTATGACCGAACATTATGAAAGGGACATTTTCAGTATGTCCCAAACCGAAATGCAAGAACCCTAATACCAATAATCCAAACGTATGTTCAACCAGGATCCATTATTTATGCTGACGACTGGAAAGCATATCGTCCCCTCCGTAGACTCGGATATGCTCACCATGTCAAAGTTCACCATAGACATTTTGTGGACCCAAGTACTGGTGTTCACACACAAAACATTGAGGGATACTGGTCGCGTCTGAAGGAGTTTCTTAGACCTTATAAAGGTTCTAGAAACAACATGGTTTGGAGCCATATGGATGAATTCTTACATCATTCATATTTTGAATTTAAAATAAATGAACCCGTCTCCAAATTGCAGAAGTTCAAAAATCATGTAAAAACAGTATATCCTGTGTAATTGTCATAATAAATAATGATTTTATATACCACTGCATTCTCATTGGCTAAAAGGTACCTCAAGGTCAGCGGTGTAGTTTAGTTTTACCGTAGTTTCATGATAGATGCAGAGTTCAGTATAAATCGTCTGTAAAAACTTACCAATCCATTGAAAGCTCGCAACCGCCTAATGGTGGTTTGTTCTGGGTACTCCAGAATAGCCGCCACCTTGTGTTTTGAGGTTGTATACTGTAGCGGTAAATAATCCCCAAAATAAGAAAGACTATGGGAAGATCAAGGTCACGTATGAGTTATCGAGTATGTGGTTAAACGTTGGGTTTCCGGTTTTCGCGCATGTTATGCATTATCGAGTCAATTTGGAAAATGCTTGTTTATGTATTCTTTAGCAGATTTTGATCTTCTAATCTTCATTTTTTTCATCAATAAGCTTGTATGCTACATTTCATTTTAAACAGAGGGATCTTATTCTACACTACAATCTCTAAGTAGCCAAATATTGTTCCAACCCGAATTTTGTATTTAAAAACAAGGAAGCATTAAGTAAATTAAAATACTATCCAGTTAACATATATATTTTGGTTCTATTCCACTTTTAATCAGGTCGTTAACTTAAAACGACTTATGTTTATAACTTATGACCGGGTCGGGTGTACAATGACATAAATATGCAATAATATCGTAACACATGTTACTATATGCTCAGCTTTAACATATTTTTGTAATAGTTGGATCACTGCATCAGACGTTTTTACGCCTGTTATTTAACACTCATCGAGGTTTATATCATTTAAATAATATATCAGATACTAAATTGTAGTTAGCTAAAATTCTTGGTCATTTTAGGTCAGAGTTCGCTTTTATTAAGCAACATTCTAGGGCGAAACCACTGCACATAACAATATCACTGTTGTTTATTAGACAGTGGATTTTGTTTTGTTAAACTGTAACTTAGGAAGTTCAGTCTCGTCGACATAAAATCAGATAATAAATTCAGTCAGCAGCTCGCGAAATGATATCTAAGCCAAAGACAAACAGTTTGCAATACAAAAATGATATGACGCATGTAAAATAGTTGATATTTCAACGCGTTTGGGGTGTCTAGTCGATAAATGCGCGTCTGCCCTATGCTCACTCGGTCTAAAGCCGGAGGTAGAACACAAGACGATAGACCAACCGGGTTAAATTATATTATATTTCACAAATCCCTCTATATATACACAAAGCCTGACCACATAGTCAACCAATTAGGTAACTAGCATCAATACAAAATAGGAGCAATGGTGGATGTGAAGTGAAGTAACGTATATACAATCAATTAACCATAGTTCATAAACAAGAAACGATATATCAGTGGCTAATGTGTCATATGGAAGGACAGGGCAAGGGGAACTGAATGGTAATATAAATAAATTGTTTACCTTGAATATAACCAAAAATACCGAAGTAGTCTACAGATAAATTGCTCTCGAAGATAGTCAATCTTCTTTAGGTGCTCGGCATATAAAAAAATAAGACAAAACGACCATGAGTACGATCACAGTGGGATGAGCCAAGGTCACCAAAGTGCAGAAATTAATTTTGTTGTCAAGTGCGTCGTAAAAGTTTCGCAGACAGAAAAGGAAGCTGAACTTACGGATGCTTTACTAGATGACTACGAATATCGTTATGAGTGTTCTGCAGTGCAGATTTACTAATGTCAGTCGATGGTTGATAGCTAAGATCAGTAGTGAGCTTACGTAAGGTGAGTGCTGACAGCCCGAATAAGTTTTCAAAGATATATTAAAACCGGGTTCAGCAGTTAAGCCTACTGAAGGATTTCCACAAGTATTATCCTTAAGTAAACACAAGCTAATTACAAGTAAACCATTCTTTATACTTACTTTGAACCCTGTTTGATGTTTTGCCCAGTCATTATGTTTACTACGCAAACAAATCGTTGAGTTGAGCTAATTATAACTATACTGCCTCTGCTCTAATAAAATATATAACTGATAAAGAAGCTCTGAACAAAACAGAGGCTAGTGTCACCTTTTATCTGGTCGGTTGGAAACAAATAGGGTGTAGTCGTATGCTACAATTATGCGCCACATATTTTCTTGTTCGTAAGTTTGACAGTTACAAGAACATTATTTAAAGGTTCCTGTAGAGTTTTGGGATAAGAAACCTCTAAACCCAGTGATAAAAGTATGTTTCAACTCGAAAACTCAAGGGATCATTGAAATATTAAGTCCCTTACTTGTTTATTAGAGGCAAGAAGCAAAGTGTTATTTCATGTATAGAAACTTTGATTTGAAAATAATCACATTTTTCATAAAAGCCAAGCAACCAATTTCTTTGAGCATCTAAAATATATATCTGATATATATAACATATACGACCACCTACGGATTTATTGATAACAATGTAATTACTAGTTCTCTTCAACCAAATATACGTCACTAAGTTGTCTCAAGGACTGTAAAATAAACTATTGTAGTGATTGATGAGGATATAGTAAAAAATTCTACAATTTAAAAGGACGGACGTAAAAAGTCTTCGTACTACAACTCGCAGTACAAGTGATAAATAAAACAGAATTCCCACCACCTCCAAAATGTCAATGAATTTCGCGTAGTAAGACCACTATATTATCTTTTACAATTGTATTGTAACTATAAAATTCAAGTTAGTTTAATTACAGTCAATTTAATGAATACTGGTTAGGCTTAATATAGTTAGTAATTTAGAGAAGTAATGAGCGTCATATGAGATAATCATAACTAACATACGTTGCCATATGCTTCATGGTGATAAATTTGCTGATCTTAATAAATATCGCCTATTGTGTCTATGAATAACTTTTGGAAAGCAAAGGTCACTTAGCTATCGGTATTTCGCACTTAAAATATGATAATGAAACTCTATACGCACATAAGGTTGTTCAAAAGATGTGATATCAGCTAGGCCTTACATTAGTTTTCCTTAGCACAGTTTATCACGCATATTTTTCGTCTCGGTTGTAATAGTGGCTATTTTCTAAACAGTCTATGGCCTTGTAATAAATGTAGCTTGAAGAACACTTGACTGTAACTTACTTGGTGTTGCTGTCGAAAAATACTGATTATCGAAAGCATAACACTACGAGTGAATGATATTTAAACAGCATAACCCCACTGTACCAAGCACCACTTAAAATAAGATACTCCCCGGAAATCTGAGGATTTGCTTTCCAATATGGCAGTCAGCCATTAGAGAAGTTAAGGACAACATTATGTGACGACGTAGTTTATTTGAAAGGTATTACAAATTAGAAAAAACTTGTTAAGGAAAAAAATTAGGACTAAAGGTCTTTAACTCCATAAGCGAAGGTACGTTTTATTGCAAGCGGCGTTGTGTTGGAGCATGACTTAACCTTACAACACTGTTGGTAGCTTCATGGGACAAGCTGTCGACGATTCGTTGTGATCCATCGATTGCTTGGATTGCTCGCGTTTGGTCTATTTTGTTTAGATGCGCGATGCGTGCATGAAGACGCTGATACTTATTGCGGAATTCAACACTCGCCTCCGGTACTTGACGAACAACTCAAGGCAACTCATGGAAAACATATAACTTCTGGTCCAGTGTTCACTATTTCATAATGTATCTAGAAATAAAAACTGTAACAAACTAAAGTACCGGAATGTAATATTGAGGATAAAAACGTGGACACGATGTGTCTACACGGAAGTCTGTATGCACAATAAAACCAACACGTGCAAGTAACAAGATGGAGATCGACAAAAAATCTGTGGTAGCCTTCCTTAAACTTTGCAGTAGTTACGTTCGCAAAGAAATCGTCAAGCCGATGACGCTCGTAATCTTTCACAGCCTTTCCTTCTGCAAAAGGTGTCAGGCGCCTTAATATAACCTTAAGGTTTTCAGGAATCTAAATGGAATAACCGTGTCTAGATAGGACTTACATCATATCTGTAATATTTACAATGCATAAACGTGCCTTGCATATGTTTTTTTTGTGTGTCATGGTCAATCCATCTGCAAATTTTCCAGACTGTCATTTCTATGGGGTTGTTTTTCCTCAAGTAACGCTTCAATTGTCGATGAGAGTTTTCCACCCGGTTGTTGGTATTGTTACCCATCGATAGGGTGAATCTATTGTGAGAAGCAGCCCAGTATGACCGTGACCTCAACCAATATGAACGTATGTATGCGCCAGCAGCCCGATCAATAAGGTCTATAATCCGGACGCAATGCCAAAATCTAAACAATAATTTAACATTAAGTAATATACGTGGCGTAACTACGCGTATGAGCCATTCGATACAACCATTTTTTGACAAGTGGGTTTGAAAACTAAACGGTAGCTTTTGTCCATATAATGATATTACTTTCTTCCGGAAGCTTTGGCATACGTGAAACAAGCATAGAATGATCGAGGCTCTTGGGAACTCTTCGTTCAGAGCACGAAGTTGTCCAGGTGCACAGTCAACAGTAAAAGTGGTTGTTTTCGATGTGTCACCCATATATTTTTGAACGACTGGAGAATCTGCTTTATGTCTGTTCGTTTTTCGGTTCGCGTCAATGCAAATAATACAGTTCGTCCTCTGCCAAAACCATCAGTTATTACAAACTGATACAAAGGCCACCTATAAGTTGTCATAAAAAATACTACATAAAACATACCCCATTTTATTGGTTTTATATGTGGAGTCTATACCAACAACCTCTGGGAACTTTCCATAAAGACTAACCATGTCGTTCCGTGCAAAGATGATTTTTGAAACATTACCACCACTGTCCCGAAGGACCTCAACCTTCCAAATTGTACTTGAACGTCGTATAAGGTCATTAAGATTACCAATACCTGGACAATTTACACATACATAAATCTTACGTTCGTAGACCTTTGTCCTCACATTTCTGATATCACTGTAAAGGAGGACCTTGCCAAGTTCTGGATGCGCCAGATCCATAACTTCGAGAGGATCCGTGTTCCTCTCGACAAAAGGTTGAATAACACAACGCTCAGTATCGCACAACCTACGTCTCGAGCAATCTGTTACCATACAGGTGGTAGTGCATGGATGGTTATGCTCTGTCTGGAAGTGTGATATTTCATATCCAGCTGGAGAGTACCGCACTCTTATTTTTGACTGGCAACCTAAATACTTACACCTAGTAGAGCATTAGTATCATAAGAGCAAACAAACTCGCCCCTTATTACGAAGTCCAGCACCCCGAGGAGGACGTGAGATACCGAACGTGCATTAGTATAGCGCATACTGGTACTTCATGTCACCGGACTTGTTTAGGTAACGACTTGAAGTGACAACGTACTAAGTGTTCGACTCCTGAAATAGATTACTTAATTTTAATAACACTTACACTCATGAACTCCTCCAGTGCCTGATGAAACTGTATCCAAGTAGGAAAAGTTCGAGACAGCATAATTCGTCGGAAAAGTTCACCTACGTTGGACGATCCGCCCACGACAATACTAGAGCTAGCACTCGGCAAGTTGTTTTCAGGCAACATCCAGCCATCTTATAACAATACTTAACAATGGGAGTCATTATAAACCAGTTGAATTTATACCATGCATAGACAAAGCACTGTCAGGCACACTTGATATTGATTGGTTCTTAATCCAGTAAACCAAAATACTGCCCAACATTTGGCATTGTGCATATAAGGGTAAAGTCAATAATCCGAGGTTCAGCAGGGTTGCATTTAGAGATGACATTTATAAATTACATAATTGATCATCTGGGTGTCACCAAATAGACATTTCATCCCATTGTTTGATAAAGCTATGTACTGTGTAAAAAATATTACTGCTAGCATACAGCTGTATGAAAAGAACATGTCAAATAGTGTGGATGTATTCAACTGCAGCAATACATATTACGTAAAATAGTTATGAAGAAATGACATTTCAAACCGTCCAAAAGTATCGAAGTGTCATATTATCGGTTTAACAGACAAGAATTAAAGGCAAACTACATTTCAATCTGTTCACCTGTACCAAACCCAAACAACCAACTGTGTATAAATAAAGGCGAGCTCAGTGTAAATCAAGGCGAACAAAGTGTGAATTATCGTTAATTTGCCTTAGGCGTATGTCTACAAATTTACACTTTAAGTAGACTATTTAGGCTGACTTTACAGACAGGTGACGCATCAAAGTATGCCCAGGTCACGACCCTGAAATGTACTGCTGTCAAACCAGACAGATTACGGAAGATCAATTAGTAAATAAATACACATGTCTATTTATTTACACCAGACAGGCGTAAAATGTTACACTGTCGTATTTATTTACCCTTTGTTCACCATTGAAATCGGCCTTTACTTACACTTTACTGGTTGTTTGGGTAATGTAATTTATTAACAGGGCTTGACATCGAGTGGCATATTCCTTGAATTCGCCTCCAACTACCTAAAAAAACCAACCAATAGGAATCAAAATAGAATTTGAGCGCAATTTTCGACGGTTACTGTCTTTGGTTACTTTGCCAAAATAAACAGTTACATAGGTTTCGACATTGATGCTGACCATGTTTGTTTTAACGGACACTACTAAGTTGAAGGCGCTCGGTCACGCATCACCACCAGATCTCGCCACGCCGTACCGAAACAAGCAACCCTCTCTAGTTTGCCAGCCTAGACGTTGCTAACCCATTGCCGCTCCATTCACGATCAAATGTAACTTCTCTTCCATCCTTCATTGCCTTCTGATTTCTTGTCATTCGTAAGAGTGGGTTCAATCGTTAGAAGTTGCTCTGGTAATAACCCAAACGTAACTTGGTCATATACCGGGTGCACTTCAGTACCATTAGCATCAATAGTATGCCCCAGGAAGTCCGACGAGGTTGTTCCAATTTGGCATTTCTGCATATTTGTGGTAACTCCATATTGTTGTAGTCTTCTAAAGATTGTGTCCAAATGTTTCATGTGTTACCTCGTCTGGGCTTGCTATTGAAGTTGCACCCGGTATATGACCAAGTTACGTTTGGATTATTACCAGAGCAACTTCTAACGATTGAACCCACTCTTACGAATGACAAGAAATCAGAAGGCAATGAAGGATGGAAGAGAAGTTATATTTGATCGTGAATGGAGCGGCAATGGGTTAGCAACGTCTAGGCTGGCAAACTAGAGAGGGTTGCTTGTTTCGGTACGGCGTGGCGAGATATGGTGATGCGTGACCGAGCGCCTTCAACTTAGTAGTGTCCGCTAAAACAAACATGGTCAGCATCAATGTCGAAACCTATGTAACTATTTATTTTGGGGATTATTTACCGCTACAGCTCACTCCCCCTCCTAATGGGTTCGTGAGGACCCTATGACGTACCAGCCAAAGGATAAAACCCAATCCGTTAAACATTGGTAAACATTCCTTTGATAGCTTGGATGTTGTGCAGCTTCTGGCCGTCAGTGCCTATGCTAAAGTGTCGTTACATAAAAAAAAATGTACAAAATGTTATCGTTCTCTTCTATCTTTTTCTAGTCGTTTCCAGGCGTCCTGGAAATTAAAAAAAAGGAAGATTTTTAAATATGTGCCTTTCATATATATATATATATATATATATATATATATATATACATATATATTAAAAACAATTTGGCGGCTAAATACAGCTACAAAAACGCACAATATGTTGACAACGCTAGCGTGAATAAAAAAAGGTTTTTTGATATATTTTTTTTGAAACATACGAAAATGTGTAAAAAAAAAAGAAAAATGCATACCGTAAAGTTGAAAAAAAAAAAAAAAAAAAAAAAAAAAAAAAAAAAAAAAGAAAAATGCATACCGTAAAGTTGAA